>VDFB02276013.1:0-29730 GCA_007258455.2 Sequoia sempervirens | reverse complement strand
TTGAGTTTGGGACTTGATCAAGCGTTCAATTTTGTATTTGTCGAACAATACTTGCGGGTTACTGTGCTTCCACATTTTCTGTTTTACACTTTTACTCTTCATGCATTCAATTGCCACTTGCCAGCATTCTGTCAAACTGAAATAGTTCACATGCCTTGCCTCTGCTTCCACATTTTGATTTTCCTGCTTGTATATCTTGCAAGCAGCAATATTGCAATTCATGAGATCACATTTCTTTCTAAGTTTTACTGTTTTAGTCTTTTAGACTTTTAGTTTATACTTTATAGGTTTGATTTTTAATTTTTTTTTATTTACATCATAGGTCTGATTATTTTTTATTTTTTAACATTGTTTTTGCAGCATAATCATCATAATGAGTTCACACAACATAAGTGATGATGAACCAGACATTCAAAGTGCAAATGATTCATCAGATGATCATGATCCTGACTTTCAAATAGGAGGGGAGGCTGAGGGTGAAGTTGAACCACAAGAACAACATGGCTCAGCCTCAAATACTCAAACTACCACAAGTTCCATTGGTAGTAAAGCTAATAGCTGCCCTTCAGAACTCCTTCAAGAATGGGCCAAGGGCCCCTTTGATCCAAAAAAACCTTTAAAACAATTTGCATCCAAGATAGCAGCAAAGCCTGGGGCAACTGGGGGCACTAGATTATGGAAGTGTCACATGTGTGAGCTTACATGGTTTGGCAGCATTACAAGAACTAATGCACATTTTCTTCTTGTTCGAGGCAAAGGTGTAGATGTATGCAAAGTTGTGGCAAATAATTTGAAGTACAGGGCTGAAATTTTAAAATTATGGGGTTGTAATGAGGATGAAGTGCCTACATCTGCTACATTGCAACATAAGAGTTACATGGGTGATCATATTTCAGCAGTGTCTACTTCTACTTTGCAGAGTCAAAGGCCACCAAATCCGTTCAGTTCAAGTTTAGCAGAGCCTAGGGGGAAACGTAAGATGGCATCTTCACAACCTATAGCAAGTTTATTCAATGTGCAGGCAAAGGATGAGGCAGATGATGCCATTGGCAAATTCTTCTTTGCCAATGGCATTCCATTCCACGTGGCTCGCTCTCCTTATTATAAGGAAGCTGTGTCAAAAATAATAAGGGCAGGACAATCATATGTGCCACCAGGGGAGAATAAATTGAGGACAACAATCTTGGATCAAAACTATTCCAAGATTAATATTTTGATGGAGAAGATGAAGAGAACCTGGATCACAAGTGGATGCAGCATAGTCATGGATGGGTGGACGGACATTAGGCATCGTCCACTCATCAATATCATCGTCACATCTGTAGCGGGCCCTTATTTCCTTAGGGCTATTGATTGTTCAGGGCATAGCAAGGATGCCCATTATCAGTTTCAGATCCTCAAGGATGCTGTAGAGGAGGTTGGGCCACAAAATGTGGTGCAGGTAGTGACAGATGCGGCCCATGTGTGCAGAGCTGCAGGGAGGTTGATTGAGGCAACCTATAGACATATTTTCTGGACTCCTTGTTGTGTGCATGCTATGAATAATGCACTTAAGGACATGGGTAAAATCAGCTGGATCAAATCTATTGTCAGTGATGCTAGAGATGTGCAGATGTTTATCTGCAACCATCATCATTCACATGCACTTTTCAGGTCCTTCTCCAAGAAGGAATTCCTGAAGCCTGTAGAGACTCGATATGCATCATACTTTATTCTCTTGGAGAGGATGCTTGAGTTGCAAGAGCCATTGCAACTAATGGTAATGACAGCAAAATGGAACAGATGGCCTGAGTCGAAGACACAGCAGGGATTGAGGGTTAAGGAGGTGGTGAAGAATGATGTTTTTTGGGCTGATGCCAAATATATTGTCTCCATCATTGAGCCTGTCTTCAAAGTTATTAGATTTGGGGATTCTAATGCACCTTCCCTTGGAGAGGTATACGAGTGCATTGATTCCATGCTTGATCAAATGAAGGCTAAAGTGCGAGAGAAGGACCCCACAATGCAATTTTACACCGAGCATATTTATCCAATCATTCAGCATAGGTGGGAGAAACTCAACACTCCCTTACACATGGCTGCCTACGCATTGAACCCAAAGTGGTATGTGCCACGTCCCGGTAGAGTGACACCTATTGAGGATGTTGAGGTGAAGGAAGGGTTCATGAAGGCCATTGACAAAATTTATGATCCTATAGAGGCTAGCTTGCTTCGTACTGAGTGGACAAAATTTGCTACTCTTTGGGGATATTCAGAGGCAGCCAAAGTAGATTTGGAGACTATGTCACAGGAGGACCCCAAGTTGTGGTGGACTATGCATGGGCCTAGATCTTTGATTACTACTCTAGCCATTCGTTTGCTGTCCCAGGTTTCTAGTTCTTCTGCTTCTGAGAGGAACTGGTCCACTTATAACTTCATCCACTCTGTTAAGAGGAACAGGCTCACTTCTAGGAGGGCAGAGAAGCTTGTGGCTGTCCATAGTGCCTTACGTCTCATTGATCGCAGCACAACTACATACAAGGAGAGTCCAGCAGCCAGATGGGATGTAGAGCCAGAAGAGCCAGCACAGATAGATGAGGATGCTACACAGACAGGGCTGGTTGGTATTGGTTTAGATGAGCTTGAGCATTTGGGGTCCTCGTCCGATGGTTCCGATGATGAGGAGATTGGCATGGAGCTTGGAGTTGGAGATGATTAGATCATTAGAGGCATCATGCCATTAGCTATTTAGTATTTACTATTTAATAATTTTAGTCTTTTGTTTTTGAAGTTTGAAGTTTGAACACTGTTGTGTTGATAACTTGATACTTGATTGTAATTATGAATCATGACTATGAAATTTTGAAATTCAAATTATGAAACAACTAGTTCTCATTCCAATCACAATGTCTATTAAGTTACAACTTACAAGTTACAAGTATATTTTCATTTTAATTTTCATTGTTTCAATGTTCACTAGTTCAATGAAATCATTGCAATGTGTTTAAACTCTAAAATTTACTTATTCCTTAGGCTTTTACAGTTATACATCTTTTTATAACTAATTTTTCAAGTACTATATGTATTTCAGCGCACCGCCCCCCCCGCCGCCGTCCCCTCCCCGTCCCCAAATTTAGGTCGCCCGCCCCCGCGCCCCCGAGACCCGTCCCCTGCCGTCCCCCTGTCCCTGTCCCCGAGACTTGGTGGAACTATGATATATATATACATATATGTGTGTGTGTACATATATATAGCTTCTATATGGAGTGCTTGGGTATGTGATGGATCAATAGAAGTCTTATTCACTAGATTGAACACATGTTTGTAAGAGGAGGATAAATCATCAAAACTGATAGTAGAGGAGTCGAGTTTAATTGTGAGGATGAATATATTTGCAGATGAATGGTCGTGTGTGATAGATGCAGAGTGAAGGCACATTCAAATTGCCAGTTGTAAGGAATATTAGCTTGAGATTATCAATTGTACAATCAATCAATTCAATTGGAAATGCATTTGAATGCAGATAACATTTAATTTAAAATAGTATGCCTGTAGCATTTTAGTGGACTGAATTTTAAGTTTGTTTTCCTGATTCATGTGTAAATTTGATTGATTGAATGACAAACAAAGTTGTCAATTCAATGATATATCGGAGGTTTGTGCGTCTGCACCAAATTGTATCAAAGCCAGAGGTTTTGAGCGCATAGGCAGAGTGCCGAATGTGAGGCAGCCTATGCCAGGATCGGCGGGTGGAGTAGAGGATAGAAGGCAGTAGAGGAGAGTTCGCGAGTATTGTTGCAATATATATATATATTTGGGCTTCCCCAACATATTTGCCACAATATATCACATCAAGATCTAGCTATAACATATACGGATATACCTTATCAGAACTTTCCTCAGCTCCTTTAATTCTCAAATGCTCTTCACAACTCTGTATGTCCAATGAGAACTTACTCTTCCACAAGTGTTCATAGATTCAATAACCTTCATGTAAGGGCTCATTTTGTTACTTGTACACATCTGATCCTTTCCCTTTCATGCCATATTGGCCGATCTGGTTGGCACTTTAATTCCTTGGAATTATTATTCAGAATGTGTGGCGTTAGGGAATTATTTCAATTTTGGGATCCCTGTGCCATTCAAATCATTGGCTCTATCCGATTGGCCAATTGCTTGGTCATGCAATCTGCTAGGTAGTTTTTTTCTTTTCTTCCAAGCACACTGAATCCTCCAGGCTTATTAACTCTTTGTGCACTATCCTAGTGCTTGATCTGGTTGTCAGTTCTTGCAACTATTTTATTCATGCTGTTTGTGATTCTTGCCACCTGGTCTTTCAACCATCATTTGCCTGCTTTGTTTTCCTCTGGTTGGCACTTATGCACTGCTACTCATATAGCTGGTGAGCTTTTCTTGCATACCGCCTTTCGTCTTCATTGGTCCATCTGCTTCACCAATTACCTGGACACTTGGTAGATTTGTTAGGGCATCATTATTGAAGAGGTTTGAGTCACTCATCAATACGCACATGGTGTTAGTCCAAAGCCATTCAAATATTTAATTAAGAAATAAGATCTTTAGCCAGTGAGAAACATGCCATCCATTCTTATCACATGACAATTTTAAGGTCAAGTTTTAATCCATATTTAAGACTCAAAAGTCTTAATTTAATATTCACAATCATTATAACAAGTCTGTAATATAAAGATCATTCTACAGTCTTTGGATTAATCTTTAACAAAATCCATGACATTCAGTTACCATTCTTAAAAGATATCATCTAATTACTAAGTCTCATAAGGTCAAAACAAAATGTGTATTACTATTACATGCTCCAAGGTTGTCTATATACGATGCAAGATCCTGGCTTTATAGAGCCAAATCTTCAAACAGATTTGACATTAACTGAGTAGAGTATTTAGGATAATCCAAAAACTCCCTCTATTGCACCTTACAAACCACTCTTTTGATTCCTGAAAACCCTCACCTGAGCTTTCCACAATAAAAAACATCTACTTCAAGGGAATAATTCTGTGCAGTTTCCAGTCCCTTGCAACAGGGTCTGCTACTCTTCCACTCAGGTTTGAAGGACAAAGTAGTAGGGAGAATTCTTACCATGCAATCCACACTTCATAATGTTTGCTGCAGCATCCACCAAAAACCTTCTGCTATTTGAAACCAAAGCCTACCTGCAAGCACAAAATGGAAAAAATGGAGAAACCAAGTTCTTTCAGGCCCCTAAAAGGACCTCAGCTCACTTCCCGTTGATTGTCTAGCATACCAGCATGAATGTTGTGCACTGGGCAAGTCTATTGCCCAGTAAGTCGGTGGCAAAAAGAATATTTTTCTGTCCTATATAGAATAAAGGGTATCCACAACAAAAAGAAGGGGAGTGGAAATGGGGAAGTGGTGGAGAATTAAAGGTAGGAGCTTTGGATTTTAAAAGATCTGAAAATTCCAATTCCCAGGATCTTCACTGACCTTTGCAGTGAAAGATAATTGGGTAATTCCCACATTTGGAAGGCAATCCACAATACTGTTGCACTATCTAAAGACTAAGAATGCAAGAAAGTGATACATTTAAAACTATTGTCAGTTAGTTCCACTTCTTCAAAATGCTTCTCAATTTCTAATCTGTAATGCCTTTTCTTCAGCATCCTTGAATAAATTGGGAATCCACTTCAATCTCTAAGAGAGTGCATCCCAAAGCCTTAGCCAACTTGAACCTGCAAGCAATGCCAAGGCTTCTGCTTTGTTATTCGACTTTGAACCTAAAAAGGACTCACTTCTAATAAACATGCTTGAACACAAAACAATCCCAGCCTCAGATGTTCCAGGATTCCTTTAGTTACTCCATCAAAATTCAATTTGAGAAAACCCTTTTGCAGACGGTTCCAATTATCATTGATACGTTTAATCATTTCTTCTAGTACTTTTTATTATTTCCATAGCTTCGAATTACACACCAACCCCCAGATAATTTGGGTACTATGATGTACCGACTATTTGGGCATTGGATGTCTATCCCACTATATTCTGCACCAACATTTTTACTGATCATGTTTTATTCATATGCAAGCTGATAGAGTTTAGGTAGAGTAAATTGATTGATGTACAGTTTTGAGCAATTGGTCTGTGGTCTAGATGGCAAAAATATTATACAGCAAATGCTTCTTTTGATGCAGGTGTCTGTTACTGGTTTTTAACTGTGCTCTGTGATTTATTAATATTGGATTTTTTTCCTAAGCAGAAGCATTTTTTGGCACTTATGTAGGTTATACATCAACTTTGAGAAACAGTGTTCGGTCCCGTGCCTGGGGAGCTGCTAGTGGTTGCAGCTACCAGGTTGAGCGATGCCGTATTATGAAGGTAAGTTGTAATTCATTCTATTATACCTGTTTTTACCATCCTTCAGCATTTGTTGCTGAAGATGCAATGTGATTGAGAAAGAAACATTTCATGAATGTTATTTCATTGTAAATAGCAAAATGTTTATTTTAGTCCAAAGGATTGTGTGCTCTACTCCAATTTGCAGAAAGGAGGTGGAAGTATTGAACTTGAACCTTGCTTGATGCGGTTCTCTGCTGTTGCACCCACACTTGCACCAGCTGCAATGGAGCGATCAATGACAACAAGAGCTGCAGCTTCGGTATTCTCCTAAATACTATAGTTAATGGAAGTTCACAGTGCAGTGTTAATTGACAGAACTTGTTTTTATGTTGTATCTTCTAGGCTTATGTTGTTAGCAATGTAACTGGGATCAATCATGTGAAAAATCTAGATTTGCTTTCCTTTCCTAATGATTGGTGTGTGTCTGTTTATGCATGTGTTTATTCTATATTATATTCATATATTTCCTGGTGGTTTCTTTTTGATTAATCACTAAAAGTTGAAATCTATATAAATACTCTATCCTATATACTCCTTTTTTCTGTTTTTGATGTTAGATGTTTTTTTAATTGGTTGTATGATGCATATTCTGCTTTGTCAGAAACCATAGGGTATTTGGAAAAAAATGACACAATGGAATGTTGTTTGCTTATTTTATTTTCATATTTTGATTATATGTTTCTATACTTATTTCAATACATTGTTTCATTGGTTTTAATCATACTTTCACATTTCCTTTGTTGTATGTATTTTCTCCTAATTTTTAGATTGGCATATATCTTTTTTGTGTGAGTTGTTTTGTATCACTCATGCAATGACAACTAAATTTCGCATTGAATTGATTCATCAATTTTTAAAGCCATTTCTCCATTTCTAGTCATATGATTGCTACATACACTATCTAATTACTAAACATCTTTTCCACTCTCCGGCAACATTTCAAGCAATAAACATGGAACTACAAACTTCATTTTCAGTTTCTTTTGAATAAATTGCACTTTGCTTATTTTGATTGTACATCTTTTGTTTACATTCATAACTATAATGACCATATTTTTTTATATAATGGCATGGGATATGTGATTTATTGTACCTTTGGTTATTTCCTTGTATACAGCTATTACTGCTTCCTCTTCTGCTTGCTCCTTCCTCCTTCGTTATAATTGTTGGTCCTGCCTCTTCCAAATCCTCTTCCTCCTCTGCCTCTGTCAAAATTTGGATTTGCCTTGTACAGAAATTCTCCTTTTTTTCCCTGGTGCTTAGATAAGACTTAATATTTGAATGCTGCTAGAAATATAATTTTGCTCCTTAAGTTTGCTTCTGTACAGCAGTTTTATTTGTGAACAGCAGTCATTTCCACTTTTCAATGGCAAGAATTATGAATATTGTAGTATATAGATGAAGATTCTATTTGGATCAGAAGAGTCTTGATACTTATTAGAAAATGGATATGTAGAACCCCCAGATCAAGCGACATATAATGCTCTCACTCAAGCTCAGAAGAATTTATTGAAGGAAACCTGCAAGAAAGATAAAATGTACCATTCTTCGTAACACAAACGATTGATGAGTCTAAAAGATAGAGTACTACAAGAAGCATGGAATAACAAGAAACATTGTGTTTCTCATTTGAGAGTGTTTGATTATTTACCTAAGTTACCCGGTTCGGGTTAGATGCGAGAGCCGATGCATTAGGTATGGGCAAAATTTTAGGGGTTTTAAGGTGCATTATGGAGTGCGTGTGTATATGTATTATATATACAAAAAAATAAGAGAAATATAGAGAATTGTGAAACTAAATCATTTCATAGTATGATACTTGATCATTGATCAATGCCAAATGCCAAAGATAAATATTAAATGCCAATTGATAGTTGAAAAATATTCAAATAAAATTACTGAATTACAAAATGTAGTTCATGAAACATTGAAACATGATTCAATGTTCATTGTTCATGTGCTCATCAATCATCAAAAGGATTGTCAGAATCATCATGACTTGGATTTTGAGTGGTTTCAACTTCAAAATCATCATCATTTGAACCCAAAGCAGATCCAACACCATGTGATATGTCATCAATATCACCCACATCATCCATAGTGGCTCTAGCAAGATCCTGAATGGTTGCATCCAAGTCAGTAGACTCGGGTGCTACATCCCAAAGCCTCGCTGCCCCCTGCCTGTATTGAGGATCCTTACGTGACAGAAGACGCAAATTGGAATGAATATACACTAAGTCTTCAGCTCTTTTTGCAGCCAACCGGTTACGCTTCACTGAGTGGATAAAGGAGTATGTACTCCAATTCCGTTCAGCGGCAGAAGAGCTTGCAACCTGGAGAGAAAACCAACAAAATTAAAAATAAAATAAAAAAATGCAAGATAAATTCAAGAATGTTAAGTGTTAAATTGTACAATACAAGTGGCAACAAAAAAAAACTTACTTGTGAGAGGATCTTGATTGCAAGAGGTTGGAGGTACATATAATCTTGACCATGGAGGTACCACCATGTAAGAGCATCCATTTTGTATTGGTCTCTAGCAACATAAGAGGTATGATTTTTTGATTTCCCTGTGATAAACATTCCAAATTCTCTCATGACACTTGTATGCACTTCTGGATCACTGAACATTCTACTAAATGCCGTCTTATACCAACAACCCGGAATCTCTATATATGGCCGATTATTCCTCCCACAGGATGAAAGTACTTGTTGTGGTAGTACCAGGAGATGGGAGACACCAGCTTCTGAGAGAGAGTCACGATGGAGTTGTCGGCGGCGGCTGTTCTTGATGAAGAACAATTACTTCCACCCTTGCAATTTTCTGCAAAGATTGTCTTGAGGATCATTTCTCTTTTTTTTGTATTTGTATTTTTATTTTTCCCCTAAGCATGGTTCATTTGTATCAGCAAACCGAAGCATAGACATGATGGGTTCGGTGAACCCCAATACATAATTCACACGATCCCACCAATCGTCATGCAAGATCAATGCCTTGACCTTTTGGGCCCTCTCTGAATTTGATTGCTTCCATATACCCCATTGGTTGCTAATAACCATTTGACTCAATGCATCTTTCACCTTCACAAGTTGTCTCAGAACAATTGTGTGAGATGCAAACCGGGTCTCAGCAACCTAAGAACATGTTAATAGTAAGTTAATAATACATTTAAAATATGTAAATAATGCAAAAAATTATTTTATTCAATTATGTAAAACATGACATAAATGATAAATGAAACTAAATAAATTAAATTTACCTTCAACAATTCCAATCTTGAAAAAGTTCTGAAAATTGCTTGTGACATATGGTGGTTTGTCACAAACATCTAGATCTCCTCGGCCTCCTGGTATATTTCTTTCACCCACTCTATTTGGTTGCCAATTGCTTGCATCACCAAATTGAGGGTATGCGAACACCACCAGTGTCAGATGGCGCTCCTTATGCAACTCTACCACGGCTTTGCAGCCACCAAACTTGTAGTAATTACTTGGACGCTTATTTCCTCTACCCACCCATCTCCTATGGAGTCAGTGAGAATCCACGGGAAATATGAACATCTTTCCTTTGCTACAGGTCAACCACCTTCAAAGCATTTGCCCTTTGGAGACCGCAATAACAGGTGACCAATCCCAATGGGCGATTTTGCAATCTCTTATCCAATGAAACAATAGATACCTTTGTTTCCTTCGAATCCTCAGTGGGTTTTGGATTTAGACCCTCTACCAAATTTCTCCTCTTACTGAGCAGGTGGTATGCACCTTTGCTGTACAGGGCTTGTGAAACGGAGTGCACTATTTGTGGTACGACACCATGTCCCAGCAGTGCAGTGAATGCAAGTTGAATGGAAGACCATTGGCATAGAGGCAAAGCGTGCAATTTTCTTGATATCCTCTTACTCCATTTTTTGTGCCTCTAATGGACTTTCTCTGCAGATGGTGATTTGGTTCATCTTATTTCTTCCCCATTGAGGTATATGGGCAAGAGGGGCAACCTAGAGACTTAACTATAAATTAGGTAATGTTGTTTGCTCTTTCCCCAGACTGCAACTGGTTTTTCCTCACCACGTGAATTTGTTAGCATCTTCTTGTTCTTTTATAAATCTTGCTATTTGTACAACAAACAACCCCTGCTTATCTAGGCCCTCACAAATATTAATCCCTTTACCACCAGGGCCCATAAAATGAAGTTTCACTCGGTAATAGCAGCTATTATATTGTGTATTGCAAAAATTACACTTCCAAACAAACCCCCCACCTCCAGGAATTTGTGAAATTCTTATGGTATGACTCCATAAAGGAGATCCTATATCAATTACCCAGACTTTAAGCTATCCCACCACTTTGAACTTTGACTACTTACATTTGCAATCTATAAAAAAATGAAAAATAAATATATATGTGAAAAGAGCTTTATCCAAACTTGAAAAAATTCATCAAAAACTAAGAAGCTTAAAAAAATTCATCAAAAGATTGAAGAATAGGGTTTAAATGCATACCTTGAACACTTAAATCTCCTTTGTAGAAGCTATTTGCCACTCCACAATCGATCTCCTTCAAATGCAATCACCTCCCTTCAAAATGCTAAGATGGAAAGAAAATATGGAGAGAGCAAAATGAGAGGTAAAAATGAAATGTTTTAGTGTTGAAAGGCCTCATATTGGGTCATTTTAGGGTTAAGAGGCATAATAGAAATTAAAAAATTGTTTTTTTTTAACTTTTGGGCCCACTTTTTAAGTGTTGGGCCGTGGGTTCCTGGAATGGTTCGGCTGGCTGGTACCAGGATCATGTCACGTTTGGGCAGAGTCTGTATTGCGGAGTGCCTGAGGTGTAATGCCAATACGTAGATTCCGTCGAGATTGGCAACCCGCACAGGGCTGAGCCGCGCGCACCTATGCATTACTCCACTGATGAACCGGGTTAAACGCAGGCGGGTTGAAGGCTGTGGAATGCGAACCCGGTAACATAGGTCATTACATATGCACATGTTCCTGATGAAAATAGAAAAGAGTTAGATGACAATGGAAAAAATTGTAGATTTTGTGGAATACAGTGATCAGTCAAAAGCATATAAATTATTATAATCCAATCATGAAACAAGTCATAATCAGTAGAGATGTTGAGTTTCTTGAAGGTGAAGAATGATTTTATGAGTTGAAATTTACAAGAGCAGCAGCAACTTGAGATGAAAGACTTTAATGAAAATGTTACAAGTCAAAATTAGCCACTTGTTCCAAGCAATAGTTTTAGTGTTAATCAGCCTTCAACTTCTAGTAGCAACTTTGTACCATCTTTTTTTATTCCACCAAGTACAACAAGAAGGGACATTTCTATGCACTCCCCAACACCGAAGAAGATGAGAAGATTATGGAAAATATATGAGGTAACACAAGGTGCTCATGATAATGATTTAATTTCTAATTTTGAATTATTTATTGAAGTTGAATTGGTATGTTTCAAAGAGCAATTGTGAATGAGAATTCGTTGGTAATCATGGGTGAAGAAATTGATACTATAGAGAAGGATCATACTTGGGATTTTTTAAATTTGCTGGTAGGAAATGATGTAAATGGTGTGAAGTGGGTTTATAATACTAAGTTTAGTATTGATGGAACAGATAAGAAGTATAAAGTAATGTCGGTTGCCAAGGGCTTTTCACAACAACGTGGAATTGATTATAGTGAGACTTTTGCCCAAGTGGCTAGACTCCTTATTGTTAGAGTTGTTTTGGCAATAGCAGCATTAACAAATGGAATGTTTATCTGATGGATCGCAAATCAACCTTTTAGAATTATGTATTGGAGGAAGAAGTGTATGTGTAGCAACCACAAAGTTATGACATTTTGGGTCATGAAAATAAAGTTTATACATTATAGATTGAAGAAAAATTTGTATGGACTCAGCAAGCTGAGGGCTCGGTATGGCTATATAGGTTCATAAGCCATGGCTTCGGCAAGAACAAAAACAAACCTATAGTCTATATCAAGGCAAGCAAACAAGATAAAACTTTAATAATTTGCTTGTATTTAGATGATTTAATTTTTATGGGAAATGGAAATTTATTAAATGAAAGGTTCAGATCAGCAATGAAGAAAGAGTTTGAGATGACAAAATTGGGTGTGATGAACTTCTTTCTTGGGATGAAGTCAGTCAAAAAAATGATATAATTTTTATACGTTAAACCAAGTTGGTGAATGATGTCTTGAGATTCAGAATGTTGAATGACAAACTAGTAGGTACACCAGTTGTAATAGGACCAAAATTGAGAAAAGAAGATAATCGTGCCAATTTGGATCTGACATTGTACAAAATACTAGTTGGGAGTGTATTTTACAGCCACAAGGCTTGATATAATGTATGCAGTGAATTTAATCTCCAGGTTCACGGAAAAACCAAAGGATACAGATCTGCAAGCACGAAAAATTATCTTAAAAAATGCCACTGGCAAAAGAAAACATGGCATTTGATATACTGTATCTAAAAACTTTGATTTGATTGGTTACACTAATAGTGATTGGGCAGGCTCTATTGATGATAGGTAGAACCCTTCCATATAATTCTTCATTTTGGGTCTGAAGCAGTTTCTTGGCCATCAAAGAAGCAGTTTATTGTGATATTGTCAACAGTAGAAGTAGAATATATTGTAGCAATTTAAGCAGCATGTGAGTGATTTGGATGAGAAAAGTGTCATCAAACTTAAATCAAGAGCAAAATGGAGCAACAAATATGTTTTGTAATTATAATTCAGTCGTAGCCTTGCCAATGAATCTTGTTTTTCATTGATGAAGTAGACATATTGGTATCAAATTTTATTTTATTAGAGACCTAATTGGCAATAAAGAAATCAGTTTGGAATTTTGCAGGTCAGTAAAACAATACACTGATATTTTTACAAAATCTTTATCAAAAGATGATTTTGAAAGATTGAAAGGAAATCTTAGAGTACTCAACTTAAGATCAAATGCATACCAATGTTCGAATCAAGATTAAGGAAGGTTGTGAGAAACATAATCTTATCCCTCAAGTTTTTTCTTCAGTAGTATTAATTATGGTTGACAGTCTATAATTTAAAAATAGCTTTTCTGTAGAGTCAAGTCAATATTTGAAAATTGGAGCTCAAGTCAAGTTAGGAAAAGTTAAACTTGCAGTTCAAGTCATTTATCTTGCATATATTTTGTATACATCTTTTTGTAATACAATAGAAATAGAGAGAAGATATGTATGCAACAGCATTGAAATACATAAAATTTAAATAGATTGATAAAATAAAAACAGTTTTTACCATTTTTCTGTATGTGTATGTATGCTTGAATTATTTTTGTTTGTATGCATGTTTTGTATTTTGAAACAATAGTTTTTTTTGTAAATAAAACAAGTATTTAATGAAAAAATAGAGCAAAAACAGGGCACACACAGATTTTTACCATTGATTTTTCTTGGTTTTCAAATTAATTTGTAAGCATAACCATATTCTGTTTGCTAACAGAAATGTTCTATTGTGAAGAAGTGAAGCTGCTTGACAGCTTGTACTCTTGTCAGAAATTATGAATACAAAATAGTGATTATCATCTTTATTTTGATTCGAATAATTCCTATATGTTTTGTTCTTAACAAATTTCCCTCATAAGCAGTTATAATCATCGAGACACATGTTTAAAACTTTGATTTGAGACATAAATCTCAAATTCTCTCATTTCTGTGGGATATTTACTCAGTAGATGATGTTACAAGAGAAATGTTGTGTTCTTATAACTAGTGATAGACGTTTGCATGTAAATGCATGGTCAGCAACCTCCACGCTGCAATTCTCAAAGGACCATGGCAGCATTGAGTAACAAAGGGTGGTTGTTCTCCAGGATAATGTAAATACCCACATCTCTATCAACAAGGAATTAGAAGAGGTGCTCAATTATAGGATCTAACAATTGTGGCAGAAAATGTCATATAGCTATCATGGGAGATTACAACCTCTCTAGATGAATCCATGCAATTTGTGTAGGGGAAGTTGATGTTGTCTTAGAAGTACAATGGTTAAAGATTGTGGGTATCTTTGCAATGAATCTAGAATGTATCCTAAACTATGTTTGAATCATGAGGGAAAAGATACCAACTAAATGATTTTTTTCCATCTCCCTCAAAAATTACTAGCTCACTGTGGATAGAGATATTGATAAGATTGGTGCCAGTGGAATCGTTGGCAGGGGTTATGCCCTTAACTTGGCAGAAGAATTTAATATTGAAGCATTGAAATTACAAGAAACCCTGGAGTGGCAAAATATGGTATTTGACATTAACCACCAAGATGGGTTTCCTTTGTAATGAGAAATAGATTTTGCCTTTGAATTCATAACAGTTACCAACTCCTCAACTATCAATCCTTTGAAATGCCCTACTGTCAAAGAACAAGATAGAACAATATGTCAAGGAGTTTCTGTAAGTGTCAGCCTGCAGAGCTGTGTTATTACAAACCGGAAATATAATTTAGGAAAGAGGACAGATTTTTATATTATGTATATTTTTTTGGGCACTCAACATCCACACTAGAAATGAGTTTCATTTCCATTTATTGTTAAAATGTTGGAGAAGTTACATGGAGTATCATTTTTCTCTTGCCCAAATCTGTGGTCTAGGTATCATGATGTCAGAAAAACATGAAATGATATCTGTAAGAGACCTCCTAGCGTGCATGAATTGCACTTCAAGGTAATCCTGTCTTTGGGGCTGACCAATGCTCTGGCAACTTTCTAGGCGCTTGCAAACAACTTAAAATGGCCACAATAACTAATCTTGGGTCTTGGAGTAGAGCTTATGCATGATAGTACAACTCAAATCTTCAAGATTTTTAAGTTAAATGGGAGCAAGTTCCAGTTCCACACACATGAAAAAGAGATGATGACAATCTTATGTGATTAAAAAATTGGGACTATCTGATTGGCTGTAATTTTAAGGTTAGAATTGTTAATAGTAGTATTAAATATCCCCTAGACCCAAGGGCTTCATGTTATGAACAAGAAAAGTGGATTGCTAAGATCCCATGAATTGATATCAAAATGATCTACAAGAAGGGAAAATAAAACATTATGATATATGACATATGCTTTATTAATGAAGGTTCATGTTGCATCTCACTAGGCTATTTGCTTCAAGAATGTAGTCATAACCATTAGAAGTTAAAATTAAATTGCTAGAATTAAATGGAGCAGCATGGATTCAGCTGTAGCTAAAACGAAGTTTGTCACCAAAATTCTATGAGCTCTTGTGGTGTTTAAACTGACCTGGCTATGCACCTTAGCTGCCTTATACTATTCAAGAATACTAATACTTTTTCACGTACCTTTATTGAAGAAGGCAGCCAGGAAGAAAATTGTATACAAATTAGTAATTACTGTAGATGGAGAATAACAGATTCAGTTGGAGCCAAAAGACATTCTTGATACCTGCATGAAACAACTCCTGTTCCAAACATTATGAACAGTAGTACTTCATCATGTGAAAGGACTTAAAATTGTGTGATGCTTCTTGGACAAATAAACAGCTGTTCCAGGAATATCCCGAGCTGTCCATGTTTTTACAGAAAACCATATTTTGTCTTGAGTAGGGTGGTGGTGGTGGGATATATACTAAGAAGATGAAATTGGTATGGAGGGTATTTGATGTTATTACCTAGGAGATGATAGTGGTCTAAGGGATGTGGTGGTATAAATCGAGGCATGGGGTGCATACATATGTAGGATGTGGATGTGAGAACTTTGGGAGTGGTGCCTGCAGGCACATTTTAGTCCTGGATTTGTAGGTGTAATGTGGTATTTTATATAGAAAATAATATTGTTGTAGAGCATAGACTGGGGTACTGTATAATAGTTGTATTTTCATGTCTATCTATTGAGCTATATTTTCTTGTGAACAATAGGCATCTTTGTTATGTGCATCCATATTTGTACGTGTAGGGGGATTTGGTGTTTGAGAAGAGTATTACACTACTTTGTATATTTACACTAACAGTGTCATTCTTTCTATTGTAGAGTGCATACCGCCAACAACGATATGCGCGAGAAGTCAGCATACAATACAATCTTTGCAATGAGCCCTGGTATGTGATATATTAAGAATTTGATTTTCTTTGATTTTCTTTTACTATATTTTCATTCTTCAAAATACAACTAAAGGAAGTTGAAGGTAGCTTGCATGCTTGGATTGAGCATTTTTAGAATGGAATCATTTTTCTTTGTCTAATAAATTGACACTTGGATGCAATCTACAACATTCCTACACTTAGGAGCAAGCATTGTTATGTTTTCATACAGGAAAGCTATCATAGGAATTTGAAATTACAATTTATGGGTTTAGAATGGTTTCCTAATATGGATGCCAAGTAATAGATACTGGCCTTGTGTTGTCTGCCAAGTTAACAATTCAAGAGGCTTGTGGACATGTTTGCTAGCCCAAAAGTTTATAATTCATATTAGTTTTATTTTAGAGTGAATTCTTTTGCGTGCATCTGTCATTACTAGTGTAGACGAGAAAGTAAAGCTATAAATACACAAGGTTGGATAATGCCATTTAATTTGAAGGTATCTTTAAAAAGGCCCTTTGAGATTACGACTCCTTGACTATCAAAGGAGAAGTAAATTTATGATATTCTCAAGGCATTGAAAGATAATTAATCAAAAACTTACCCATCAGCTACATCCCTTACCCACATTGTTCATGAATACAGAATACATCTTTAGGTCTAACTTTTTACTGTCTCAGACATCATAAGATATATGACAATCGACAGTTTTAAAGAGGTTGAGACTAATATTCCATTCCTCAGGTGTTTCCTCCAGTACTGTAAACAATAGAGCACATCCAAGTGAATCAAGAACATGTTGAAGTCTGAATGGCTATGGAATATGCAGATGCTCCAGAGATGCAAAAGATTGTTCACCTGGTCACCTGACAGATTGTCAAATACTATAAGCACTTTTCTCATTCTGGTTTTTTGTTTTAAGGGCTGATGAGCATGAATTTCATTTTTGGGTTCATGCAGAATAGTGCTCTAGTTCATAGATTGCTAGTTCTGAGTTTTGTGACAAACAGCTATACTATGACCTGAGAATAATTGTCTGTGTGCTAAATAGTTTTATTGCACAACCTAGTTGCTCCTCAATTTTCATACTGTTTGATAATCAGGAAAGCTAATATATTAAAAACATTGATGCACATAATCAGCACACCGAAACATCTGAGATCAGAGCATGAAACATCATCAGAAAAATTGCTGCATAAGACTACCTGATAATTTACTTAAGTTGAACTGTCTGATAGATTTCTGTGGAAGACTACCTAAAAATTTACTAAAGTTAACAAACTTCTCTAGACAATTAACTTCTCAACATGGGCCTAAGACAAAGCAAAGCATTATGGGACTGCTAAAATACCTACTATCTGATGACTGCGATTGGTTGTCCTGTGCAACTCCATTATAAGAGCCTCTTAAAATTCTTGCACGTATGATTGCAAACAGCAGGCGCTATTCTGGACTGGTTGCTACCAAGAGGAGTTGCCCAGATTTCTTCTGTTACCATATCTTTTTATCTGTTTCTTGTTTGTCTTTGGTTTTTCCTGGATGCTCATTAGATTTGGGGAAGAATGGATTATTCCCTGTATCACCTATCCTGGAAGAGATTATTCGGATATATGCTGATTGCTTGATGGTGCTTTCAGATGCAGTGACCTCCAAAATGATAACTGAGCTTGGTGGCAGCATGCCCATGTGCCTGCCATTCCCATTTAACATTGTAAGGGCTACATCCTGTAACAGTGAAACACCTTTACTATGGTTCACAAAAGGTCCATTGATAAAAGTGATCTGAGTAGACATGTTTGCCCGCTATGTTTGAAGCTTGTTAATAATAGTCCCGTTTACAATTTGGATCAGTGAGTTTTGGTGGGACTGCAAGCCTTGAAATGTTACTAGTGCTGTTGGAAGAGGTTGGAAGTTAAAGGTTGAGTTAGAAAAACAAGTCTTGTGGTAGTTAGTTAATGTCACACTGAAAGTCTCTTTTATAACTGGAATTTACAGGGAGCAGGCTGGACAACAAAGGAGGAGGAAGAACATTCATAAAATAATCCATCTTGCATTTCTAGTTTTGTGGACATGTCCCACAGGTGAAGGATGATGTAATGAAATGGCTTATAATTATTGATCCCCCAGGAATGTGCTTGGAGATCTTGGGAGGAGGGATTTTGCGTGTAGTTGTTATTGGTTCTTGGATATCCGAATCTCTGTTTACAGTTGATGTAGTTGCAGAACCTGTTACTGCCTTTTGTGTTGGGGATTAAGAAGGAGACAGTGATACCTTTTCTAATTAAAACTGAATCTTGGTATAATGCTTTTTTTTCGCTGGGACACTTTTCCATCTCCCTCTAGGAGGCATGGCCCTATCTACTTCCCCAGCAGGCTGGACAACAAAGGAGGAGGAAGAACATTCATAAAATAATCCATCTTGCATTTCTAGTTTTGTGGACATGTCCCACAGGTCAAGGATGATGTAATGAAATGGCTTATAATTATTGATCCCCCAAGAATGTGCTTGGAGGTCTTGGGAGGAGGGATTTTGTGTGTAGTTGTTATTGGTTCTTGGATATTTGAATCTCTTTTTACAGTCGATGTAGTTGCAGAACCTGTTACAGTTTTTTGTGTTGAGGATTAAGAAGGAGACAGTGATACCTTTTCTAATTGAAACTGAATCTTGGTATAATGCTTTTTTTTTTTTTTCTCTGGGACACTTTTCCATCTCTCTCTACGAGGCATGGCCCCATCTACTTCCCCATCCCAATTTTACTATTTTGGGGGAACTTCTATGTGTATTCCTCCGCGTCTCCACATTTCCTTGTTCTCCCCAAACAGGGACTCATGAAACATTGATATAGTGTTACAAACTTACAACCATGTTGATAACAGGGAGATCCATTTTGATAGAAATGCATCTATTCATGACATCTTTGCACTTGAAAATCTGAGGTATCCCTACTAAATCTAACCCAAAACTCATTTTTCAAATTGTTGACATTTTGTCAAACAGTAGTTGTGCAAACTCATGAATTCTGATTTTCTGACTGCTGTTATGATTTTCTGAGTTTTGTTTGATTGCTTTCGACGTTTGGTTGAGTGTTTTCAATGCCAATAACATAAAGGAAATGCATAGAACTGATATATAAATGATTACACAACATAAATTGATAAACCCACTTCCATTTATGCCATTAAATTAAAGATATAATGTCTGATTAAAATGGCAGTTATGTCTGATATGAAAATTATCAGACTGTAACAGCTCTATTAAACCCAATACAATGAAAGATTTGAATACCCAATATGCCAATAACATACCCGTTCTATGCCAACATGAAAATACAATGTATAAAGGCTGATATGAGCATGATAACAATGGTAGAAGACTGAAATAGAATGTGAAATATGCAGCTACAGGTCTGATCGTTGTTATGGAAGTGCTGATATGAAATTGGTTGCCAAAATAGTACAACCAACAAGTAGAATGCAAATATGTGATAGTATTGACCTGGTTGAGACTCGATCTATCAATGGCTACACCTAATCTGAAAAAATATGTTGATATAATGCTGCCGCAAACTCAGATCTGCAAAATATATACTTGAAACTCATCCAATAAATCCCAAATGAAGACCCAAGGTAGGCCTTCCCCAAAGGTGAACTGGGTTCTCGTCCAATCCACGATAGCCTTTGAGAGTTTTCGTTCCCAGAAGGCTGAAGCAATGTTGAAACCCTTCTCCAGAGCTCAAACTTGCGAAGTGTTTTGTAAAAATGAGAGTAGAATGCTCAAAAAGGAGCCCAACACATTGCTTTATAATCTCTCATGGACTTTTTTAATAAAAGTCAATAAAATAATTTTCTTGAGGGTCTTTTCTCATCCAAATAAAAAGGCCACTTTTTAAAAACAACTTGAGTTGCTAGGATGGGGGCACTTTTCACTATTCACCTTATGATTTTTAGTTATTATTCACCTTTTACTATTCCATTAAAGCAAACCTTAAAATTTTCATTTTAACCCTAGATTCATCAATTGAACTCCAAACTGAAAGGCTTATAAGGTTCCCAGCTAAACTCCACAACCCTTGGTTGGGTCCCTTAACCATTCTGCTGACCTACGGGAACCCTAATAGTAGGCCAACCTCCGCTAGTTTGAGCTGCCTAAGGAAGGGACATTACAAAATCTTATATCCATTCTGTAATGTTAATTGATACTTGCAAAGAATGGAATTCATTGCATGCCTCTATTGATTACTTTTCCCTAAAGTAGCAAACGTTGTATAAGTTTTATTATGAAGTCCCCTTGAAGATTGATTTCCTGTCTCATTGGGTTGTGTATTCTCTTCTCAACACCTGCATACCAATTTTGTGAAAACAAAATATTGTAGGAGAATTTAAATTGAGCAAAGCCCATTCTTTCTACATTGTCACTTGATTTGAAAGAAAAATGGGACTACAATTGTTGAACCCATCATACGCTTTACTCACTTGTCTTGGACATTGAAGGTAGTGAACCATTTAATGGTACATCAGACAAAGGCAATCTGGCCTAGTTAAGCTATGTTTCTTCTAAGAAACATTAGAACCTTTCATAAAGGCCTCCATTTTGCTTCTATCATGCCTTTCTGAACATTCTTATTAATGTTTGAAAGCAGACTTTTGGCTTTCCTGATCCTACTTCCATTGATTCCATTCCACGGCATGTGCACAATTGGTTTTTCTTGTCATTTAGCAATGGATATAATGGTTGGATGAACAGCACGACCTTTTATATCTGGATACTGTTATGTTGACAAGCACCCATACTCCGATCTTGTTGACAATGTATCTCCTATAGTAATGTAAAATTGATATAATTTTGGATTCCATCTTATGTCATTGGTTTTTAATGTGTCAAAGCATCTTAATGGATTCTCATTCACACACCCTTCATCAGATTTCAAGTTTATTAAAAAGATTTTCATCCCTGGAGTTCAAAATGCTTCAAATCTCTAACTGCATATTTATCATTAACATATTGTCTACACCAATGTCTATGCCATTCTTCTTCATGATAATCTATAGATTCCAAATTAAAATGTTACCCAGCTTGTTAATGCCTTGTTAAATTACTTCTGTTACCAGGATAAATTTGATAGATTCTTATCTTTTCTGTTTTCTTCTGATATTGCCAAGGGCACAGCTACTTAAGTTTTACAATTAAGAATACTGTAATTGTCACTGTAGAGTTAAAGTAATCTTGCATGCCATAAACTCTTCTTATGTCAATTTCCTTGTACTTTGCTATTCTGTATGAAGCAGATAAGCACTGCTTGTTAATTACTTTGAATTTATAAAGGTACAGTATTTCCAAACTTTTGGAATATAAATTTTTTTAGAGACATACAGTAGTTCCTGTTGAGTCATATAACTTAAATTGTTATTCCAAATAGTTTATAACTATAAGCCTTCATTGGATTCTAGAATTTACAAAATACGGGCATGCATGTCTTGCACAATAAATTGGGTTTCAATTTGTCAACTATTTCTTTTTGAAAGTTATGCTTACTTTAGAATAGCTGGTAAAACAATGCATTAGACATGATCATCAAAATCTGCACATTATATGAGACAACATGGAGTACCTTGGAGGGAATAAGTGAATCAGGGTGGTACACCATTATGAGTTGTTATATGGCATTGGTTGCGTCAGAAAGGACAAGTCAATGATGATATACATACTTGTAACATAAATGAGCAACAGAATTATTGAAAAATCAAAATCTCTACAAGTAGCCATCTTTAGTGTTAAAACTATTTAGTAAAATTAGTGATTTTTTTCATTTGTTGTCAGATGTTTAATTGAAAGTAGTTTTTTCCCTTGATTAGATATCTCCTTGTGGGGTGACCTTCAGCCTTAGATGCGATGACCAAGAAGCATCTCTTCAATCAAATTCACCTTGAACATGCACTTAGCCTTGTTTGTTGGGGTACACCACACCCGGAATCAGACGTGGGAGTTTACCCAATTCAACATTCAACATTTTGTACATTTAAGCATGTTTGTCAAAAGTAGTTGCTTCTGATATGTTAATAGAGTTTAATTATTTATATCAAACACTTGTATTTCTAGGATGAAGTACAGCATCGGCATAGTTGCAGATAGAGGCTTGAAGAAGTCCCAGTTCACATCAGCTCGTTTGAAGAAAGGTGAAGTACTATATGTAGAGACTCATGCTAACAGGTAGATATCATCAAATCAAGATTCCTCTTTTTTCTTGCTTTGGTTGGCTTCCTTTTCTTTCGTTTGTTGATGATGTGGAGCACTTGGTCAATTGAAAGTGAAACCCCTAATTGTGTTATTAGTTTCCAAAAAGTTTTGTATAAATAGCACTACCCTTGATTTCATTTTCTGAATGTCGCAATATGTATATTGATATGTTATCTATGATTCAAAGATAATCCATTTCATCTTAATGACAACAGTGATGTAATAATTTTTTTCATAGATTAGGTGCAGGTTCTAGAGGGGCCCGTGCCTGAGAAGAAAGATTAACAAAAAGTAATACAACAAAATATATGAAAAAATTTACCAACATTAGCCATAAATTCTTCCTACATGCCATCAAAAGCTCCAGAAGGAAATGTCTACATAAATGAAGGATTGACAGAAACTCTATCATTCCTATCCATCAACTAGATACTGTGCTCCAACTCCATGTGTAGCTGGAAATGAGAAATACCTCCTAGTGATATTCTCAAGGGGTAGACTTACTTCCAACAAGAAAAACATTATTCCACCCAACCATCCTTAAGCTAAAGCCATGTCGTCTTCACTGAAAAGCACCACATTTGCCATTCTGCAGATTATTTTTACATTATTCCTCTTCTTACCCTTGCTGCTGGAATCTGTTCTCTAACATTGGAGGGCCCTTTGGAAGGTGATCTGGGGAAGAATTCCTTAGTGACACCTTGAGAATCCCTGCACACTCTATTTCAGCTACAGCCTTAACCCAAAGGTTTGCTTCTAACATTGCAAAGCCAAAATCCAATTCAGCTTCCCTGTATACCTCAAACTAAAGCTATTATCACCTGCTGAACACCAGATAATGTTGAAAAAACATTTACAGGACAGGGGCTGCTCTGAATTCACAAGCTGAAAAACAATTCTTTTACTCTGCTGAATCAACTTCCCTGAGTCACATATTACAAATTGAATTTCCCTTTCTACAAATAATCAGCAATTGAGCAATTTTTATAAAGTTTACAAGTAACCAAAAATAACTGAAATAAAACAACTACATTAAGTGCCCTTCATGCAGTTTTTCAGACTGGGTGATGAAGCCTAAAAAAAAATTAAAGCAACGTATCTAAAACCAACAGACCGACCACCTATAAATAGCTGCTAAAAGTACCAAAAAACATCTACTAAAAACTATGTCTAACATCTAAAGTAAGGTATTAGTTTATAAATAAGATCCTATATATGCTTTTCCTAAAATTAGCTGCACCCAAATTGCTAACTTAAGCAGCATGACTTCATTGGCAACTGTGCTATTTTTGTCAGCAACTTGGACGACTTCAGCAGCAACAATTCAACTTCGCTAGCATCAGTATTTGAACTGTGTCAGTATTTTTAAACTTCATCAGCATTATTAACTTGGTTAGTATTCTGTTGTTTGACATCATACTTTCTGACATTTTCCCCTTTGATGTCAAAGCTTGTATCTGCAACTTTGTCTTCAAATTTGTGTGTATTAGCTTTCCTAGTCTCTTAGCCATGATATCTGCCAAATGTTCTTTTGACCTACAAAATTAAATTTCATCTTTCTTACCAATTCTTTTACATGCTTCAATTCTATGTGTCTTGTCCTTGCATGAAATATTGGATTTTTACTTAATTGCTCCATCATTTTCACAAAATATCTGTATAGGATTTCTTTGTTCTTCTTCTAGTTTTTCCAAAACTTGTCTTAACCAAATTGCTTGTGTACATGTTACTGTTAATGCAACATACCCTATTCTTGTACTGTATGTAATTGTATTCTGCTTCTTTGAACCCCATGTAATCAATCCACTTCCGAACGTAAAACATTGTCCTTATGTGCTCTTTCTATTCTTCGATAATTCTCCCCAATGCGCACACGAAAAACCAAATAACTTGGAATCTTCAATTGAATGATGAAGAATTCCATGATCCTTTTTTCCTTAACATACCTTAGTATTCTTTTTGTTGCTTGCAAATGTCTTTCTATAGGTTCATTCATATACCTTGAAACTCATGATACTCCAAACATAATATCTAGCCTTGTGATTGTCAAATACATTAAACTTCCAACTATGCTTTCATATTTCCTTTCGCCTACTTTCGGAGATCCATCATCTTTCATCAATTTTTCTCCATGTGTAATTGGTGCATCATGTTGATAAAATATCAGAATAATATTACTGAATAATGAGATCCGTTTACAACATAGAGCAAAGCTCTTTTTAAAGAGGTTTACACACCCTCAAAATTAGGGAGAAGCATTAGTTAACCGAACAATAGACAAACAGTTAACGGATGCAAACTAAAGCTTTAAAAAGCAGAAAGATGCTAAAACTAGACTAAGTTAACTACAAGTTAACTTACGACTAACTAAAGACTAAATAAAGCTAAGATGACCATTAATATTACATTTAATAATTAATACCCTCCCTCAATGGTCATTGTACAATTACACCAAGAAGACCCCAAATTTGACAACAAGAACCTGCGACTGACTCTACCACCAACCCTCCTAGAAATTGCAGGACTTCTAGAAATAACCAAAAATCATCACAAAATGTCCAACCTGATGTTGGGTAACAAAGCTGTCCCTCCCTGTAGCCAGAGAAACTGAAAAACAATTGCCACGATTTTGAGGAAAAATCAACAAACCCTCCAAACTTTTGCAGATGAGCACGACGCCCCAAAACAGACTGCAAGAAACCACGATTTTGAGGACAAAATTGCAAAACCCTGAGATTGAAGTTTACAAAGCATTGTTTTTTTGGAAAAACGATAAAAACCCACAAAGGAATCTCACACAACTTTGCAAATTATAGAATCTAGTACAAGATCCGAGACACGGATCAACATACAAAACATCATTTTTTTAAGGAAAAAACAGTAAAAAACCTCTCCAAAATTTTTTTTCTCAGGAAAAAAAATATAAAAAAAACCTCCATAATTTTTTCAGGAAAAAAATATTAAAAACCCTCAATTTTTAAAGGCAAAAAAAAATAAGAAAACCCAACAATGATTTTTTTTTTTTTTTTTTTTTTTCGTGAGAAATTTTTAAAACCCAAAATATTTTGTAAGGCAAAAATTGGAAAACCCAAAGCAATGATTTTTAGGAGAAAAATTAAAACCCAAAATAATTTTTAAGGCAAAAATTGAAAACCCAAAAATAATTACAAGGAAAAAAATCATGAAAACCCAACAATGATTTTTTTTTCGTGAGAAAAATTAAAAACCCAAATAATTTTTTTTTTTTTTATAGTAAATTTTTTTAAAACCCAGCAAATCCAAATTCTCGCAGAACCTATAAAACGACAAACCCTAGCTGGAGTAGAAAAACGACGAAAAATCAGCGCGGCCAAACAGGAGTAACAGTAGGCGCGATTTGCAGAGACAACAAAATGAAGACGTCGCTGGTTGAAGGCACAAAAAATGCGTCATGCGGGTTTGCATAGACGCGGTTTCCAGGAAGAAGGTGCCTGGGTAGAAGAAGGATTTCGCTCGTCATTCACAGAGAGTGTGCGGCCAGAAAATACAGAACTCCGGGGTTGAGTAGCCACCCAAGCCCTAGCCGTGATGTGATTGCTGCAGGAGTTGTGTGGCTACCAAAGCAGAGAAACCCGTTGCACACCAGGAAACACGCGATTTGCAACAGGCGCCTAAAAAAACCATGACCTTCAAAAACAACACAGTAAAAATGAACTAGTCACAGGTCATGCAAAATATTAAACCCTTCGCACGGAAAATTTCTCCCGTCTCACAACACAAAAGGATTTGCAAAAAACCCGCACCAAAATCACACGACCCACAAGCATAGCCACGATCTGTGATTCTTACAAACACAGGTCCACGAACCCACAAAAATTTCGAATGATAGCTCAAAAAGAGCCTACTAAATTCTCAAAGCACAAATTGCAGAATTGGAAAACCCTCCCAAAATCCTGGGCCTACTTTGATACCATGTTGATAAAATATCAGAATAATATTACTGAATAATGAGATCCTTTTACAACATAAAGCAAAGCTCAATTTAAAGAGGTTTACACACCCTCAAAATTAGGGAGAAGCATTAGTTAACTGAACAATAGACAAACAGTTAACTGATGCAAACTAAAGCTTAAAAAGCGGAAAGATGCTAAAAGTAGACTAAGTTAACTACAAGTTAACGTACAACTAACTAAAGACTAAATAAGGCTAAGATGACTATTAATATTACATTTAATATTTAATACATCAACACCTCTACAATTTAGCATATTAAACTTCAACATATCTTGCACATATTTGACAAATAAAGTTCATGTACCATGACATTGGCGTACCTCAATGCCAAGAAAAATATTGCCTTCGTCCTAAATCAGTCATTTGACTCATTTCAAATTCTGTCATCATTCTCTTTGAATTCATTCTTCATCATATTTGAGCTTCTTGTACAGATTAGGTCATCAACATACAAACATACATAAATTGTTTCATTGCATTCCTTCTTGAAGTATAGTGTAGGCTCATTCTTGCTTCTTAGATATCCATTTGTTAAGAACCATGTAAAATTCTTGAATGCCATGCTCTTTGTGCTTGTTTCAAATCATAGAATGCTTTCTTCAACCTATAAACATATTCTTCTTTACCATCTTCAAATTCTTGTGGCTGATCCACATATACTTCCTCTTCAGTGTATCCCATTCAAAAGCGCACTCTTCACATCTAATTGGTATGATTTCCATCCTTTATGTGCCACTAATGATAATATTATTGTGTCATGCCTTGCAATAGGGGCATGGGTCTTTTCATGGTCTAAATCATACCTTTGAGCATATTATTTTGCAATCAATCTAGATTTTTATCTTTCAACGGTACTGTCACTTTTGTAATTTATCTTTTGAACCCCTTTGGTTCTATCACTTTTTTGTCTTTTGGTGGCTTTACAAGCTCCCAAGTTTTGTTTCTTTCAATAGCATCAATCTCTTCTTCCATTGTTGTAATCCATTCTTTCTTGTCAATTACTTCTTCAAACTTAGTAGGTTCCACCTCAATATTTGAACAAAATGCATAATTAACCAACTTATTATCTTCATCACTTTATTTAATTTGACTTCTTGTTAATATTGTTTTAAAATTCTGATCTAACATTAGATTTGGAGGATGAGTTTGCATTACCTTATTATTTGTGTAACAACATTGCTTGCACTTGATGTAGTTCTTGAACTTTTAGTGTTTTCTTCTTGATCCCAAACCATTCAATTTGCATAAAAACATGCAATTTGATATATTCGAAAAGACCAATTAATTACAAGAGATTATTTGCTTTATAAAAGCAAAGATACCTAAACCTAATCTTATCTTGAGCAACAAGATAGCTCGATAAGATAAATAAAAGATCCTATATCTTAGGAATTAAATAAATCCTAAGTAAACTTATGCTAAGTGTAATTAATAATTAGTTACACCAATACCCCCCCATAAGTGCAACTTAGGGAGAAGCAGATTATTATGCAAATATGAGTCCCGACAACAAGGCCTGATCAGGTACTCATGTACAAATGCAAAGAGAGATAAACCCCCCTCAGTGAGATGAACTGTTGCGAAGAAACACTGGAAGAACTCTGATGAAGCAACACTAAAACCCCAAATCCGACAAACAAGGAAAAATACTTCTGTTGGCAAAATACCAATCAGAATCACAAATGCAACAGCAGACCCGATGCCAAGGAACACTGAAACTCACATACCGATCAACTTCTAGAAATCTATGAACAAATGGGAAGATGAAAGGATGAATGGGATTCTCATGGTTGCGCGGTTTTATGACACAACAAACATTTTAGAACAAAGTGTCACAGACGCTCTATTCTCTCTTGAAAAACTACTTCCTATGCTAAGATTGCAAGTGAGATCATAGGGTAATTCCAATGTTTAAGATGAACGCAGATAGGCTCTGTGGTATGGATGTGATTTGCTGTGGGCACAAGTAAGATTTTGCAAGTTATTCGGAAAAGTGGAGACATAAATGCAGTACCATTTTGGGTTTTTTGATTTTATAAAAAAAAATTGAAAAAGACTTAGGGTTTAGAGACTCTATGCTACTCCTAAGAAATCAAGAGAAGACGAAGACTAAGTGAAACCAAATAAACCATACTCTGTTTCGCCACGTTCAACGACAACTACGCAGAGCAAGTGCAATCTTCTAGGAATGTGCTTGTGATTTTCACGTGATAAATAATTGCCATCAGATCGAACAACAATTATTAAAACAGAAGTTAAGCATCCACAGTAAAGATCAGTCTAACTTTGCACATTGAGTGAAATCATCCACCCAAAGAAAGTATGAGCTCGGTTCCACTAATCTCCGTTATCAATCAATCATTCTTCTAACATACATTTTAATTCAAATCTACTAAGAGAGAAAGAAAATATGCGACCATGCAACTATTCAACAATCAAGTATTCAAGGCACCTCATGCATTTGAACTTCATTATTAAAGTAGTGTTTTCACAACAATCTCATACAAACTCTCTCTTTATTTCTAACTATCTATCTCAAATCTGCTCTAACTCTTAATCTCTTCTAACTTCTAAGCCTCTAGCTATCCATCTATCTATATGAAAATGAGAGAGTGAGGGGGGGGGGGTTATATAGTTTTTCAAATTACAAAGAACGGCCGAGATTGATTCAAGATCAATGGCCAAGATTAAATGGAACTAAACCCTAATTAGGGTTTCCAAAACCACAACTAGTTAACTGAAGAGAACACTAGACAACTGGAGTGTCATCCTTATCCACTTGTGCAGCCTCACGTTCGGCGAACCTGGACACTATCAGGTCGACCTCCTCCATAGCAATGTCGGGCAGCACGCTGGTGTTGTACTCCAGCAAATCCAAGTTCTCGGCACATTCTGCAAACATAGTCGTCCATGTTGGCTCTTGTAGCAAGAAAGAACTTCTGATGGCCATGAATTTGAACACTTTGGTGAATCCTTCTTTCATAATTGGCCCGGTGGTGGAGAAAACTTTCTGTACTTGCTCTTTCAAACTCCTTGGCCGCAAGTGTTTCCTTCGAACAAT
>VDFB02276012.1:0-50718 GCA_007258455.2 Sequoia sempervirens | reverse complement strand
ACCAATGCCCTTGATATTACTGCCAATTCCCCTAAGTTTTCTTCCACTGGGGTGGAGAGTTTTGATGATTGGGCCAAGCATTTGGAGGGTTACCCCAAGGCTGTGGTGGATATCCTCCATATCTTGATGGATATGGGGGTTGCCATTGATTACCAGATGAATAGGAATTGAAATATGGCCCAACATAAGATAGCGGATCCGGTGGCATACCTTGTCTTGGAGCCCAAGGATTCCTTTGTGCAACATAGTAGACTTGATCTTCTTCAATCTAGATTGGTTTGAACTCAAGTGGAATTTTCTTACTTTCAATATTAGCTACCATCTTGCATCTGTAGTCCTTCTTCTTTTGTCTGCAATGGGGGCAATACTCTGCCAACATTGTCTCTACCTCCTCTTGTTTCTTCTTGGCCTGAAGTGTATCCAGGTAAGTATCTAGATTGTTTATGATATCTTGCTTGAAATTTTCTAGCAAGTGTGTGATCTCCATCCTTGAAACTCCACTGGTAGATGACTTAACCATAAAGGATTGGTAACCTCTCCCTTTCTTTGAAGCTGCCCTAGAATAGTTCTGGCATATTTTCTTGATTTCCTCCCAAGGAAATTGGGTGATATCTCCTCCTGCCATCAAGTCCAAGGAATTAGTGTATATCTCATTGATTCCTCTTAAGAAAATCAGCTTTTGTGATTCTTCAGTGAGGGTATGGTGTGGAGATTTCTGTAAGCAGAACATAAACCTTGAAATGTAATCCTCCAGGCTCTCATCCTCCTTTTGTTGCATCCTGAAAATGTCATCTCCTCTCATGTCACTTCCCCTACAATATTCCTTGTATTTCTCAAGGAAATTTGTCTTCATGTCTCCCAAGTTTCCATAGTATCTCTACCTAGGCTCATGAACCATCTCAATGCAACCTCTTGCAAGGTGGTAGTAAATAGCTTAAACCTATGCACATCGGTGGTATAGTCATAGCTCCTGCAAAGTATATCAAACTTGAATAACAAGGTATTAGGGTCTTCTATAACAAGTCCATAAAAATTAGGAAGGGCTGAAGTAGGGATATTTTTGAGATTGTCAACTTCATTCTAATGGGCAATGGGGAAAGGAAAATCTGGTTGGTTAGGTCTATTCCTATTTGCATCACCCATTCCTGTTTTATGGATTTCCCAAATAAAGTGATTCTCAAATTGATTTTGGTCTTCGATAGAAGCTTCAAAACTAGTCAAATTAGGAAATGCATCAACAAAGGGGTTTGGCTCTTCTTCTTCTTCGCTCCTTGGTAGATTTGGAAGCTCTTCTAGCTGGAATGGATCAGGATGGTTAGGAAGGAATCTCCCATAAGCATCTCTTCTCCTTCCTATATGCATGTAGTATCAACTCACTATCAACCAACTCACACAAAGAATTGGTAACAAATAAGGGGGGTCATTACTTCCTAAATGAGGGGTACACTAAGAGAAAATTATAGAAATACTATAGCAAGAAAATATCAAAGACTCCAAAGAACTTTCTAGTTTGACACCATCCCTAACAACAATGCCAAAAAATGTCAGCCTCCTACAATGATTTAATAGCTAGGCCTTTACAGTCATGATTCAGATATTGGAAATCTAACTTGAATAGCTATTCCAATCATCATGAAGGTGCATTTAACTTGTTAGCCCAAGGAGTAAACTTGAAATGGGTTAGCATAGTATGTGCACTAGGAACCCAAAATAGCCATTTTCATTCTACAGCTAAGAAAGGAATGATGTTCAAAGTAAATTGCTTGGAAAGGAATAACATAAATGTTGAACATCAACCAACAACTACACTAGGCTGAAATGAATGAAAAAAATGAAAATTTGAGCAAACAAATAGGATAATAATCTGTCTGCTTTGGCTGCAGGAACAGTCAGTGCCATATTCTTAACTAATTACTGAAGAGAAAGTAATACTAAACTAATACTAAACTAAAGGACATAATACTCACCAAGTGGTCCCCCTTGGATAAGTATCCTCTAAAACTAATGAAAACTTAGATGCTCAAACTTAGAACTTCACTTTATTCACTGGAATTCATGAGTACAAAAGAGTAGCATAATTGTATTGCTAGAAACTTAGAAATGCAAGTACATCATCAGATTGCACAACCTTCTGAGAAGGAGCATCTAATCCTTATTTATACTACCAACTAAACAAGGTAGTCAACTCCATGAACTGGGAGGACGCCATTTAGGGAAAACAAAGAAAGTGGAGAGGCAGTTGTGTGTGCATGGAATCTAGTCAGATGTGTATGCAGATCCAACATAGCAGTAGCACCTATATTCTCTCAACAACAATAAAGACCATCACAAGGTGGTTACATTCAATTTGCATGGGGAATCTGCTACCATCGACCTCCTTTGACCTTTGAACAATTCTCTGGTTGGATGTTATGGTGCATGCCCAACTGGTGGTGTCTTTCTCAATTTAGTATCCTCAAATTATATCTGCATGGAAATGTTAGTACACACAATAATTGCATATCTGTAACCACCTTAAAGAACATTCATTAACGACATACATGATTACTATAGATAGTCCATATGTATAACATGCCAATAACATTAATTTTTTATAGAAATAGGATTAGGTCCAATGTCTATAGTTTGAGGAAATATCATAAAAGTATCAATACTTAACATCAAAGTCCATGATAACTTTAGCAACTAAATCATAAATTCTACCCAAAATTAGACCATAAACTAGACTCATCATTCCACACCCCTTATATTTGTCAAATTTTGGAATTTTGAATCTAGGTGAGAATGGGATCCTTGCAATGTTTCTATCAAAGGGGTATGGACACAAGTCCCATTGTGCATGTGATTTATTTTTTTTCCCCATTTGGATGTCTTGGATTTTTTGTGTGAGCACCCTAAGTTGTGAGGACAAATCAACTTGAGGGTTTGGTGGGGGAGCATATGTGTTATATTGTGGAATGGTAGATGAGTTAAATGTCATATTTTGATATGGGGGTGTGTTATATGGGATGTATGGTGGATTTTGATATTGCTGGTGTAATGGTAATAATGGTGGAGGTGTGGTATATGCTCCTTACGAAGTTGGGTTCAAGACATTTTTTTGCATGCTTCTATATGATTGTTGGGGTTATAAAACAAACCTTATTATTATTGTTGTTATTTCACAAGAACTTGTTGTTGAGTTTATTGTTTTGCTTTTAATTGGGCTTGTTGTTGTGCTTGAAATTATTGGGCTTGCAATTGAGCTTGTAATTGAGTCTGTTGTTGTGCTTGCAATTGTGCTTGTTGTTGTTGGGCTTGTAATTAAGCCTATTGTTGTTGCACTAGAAATTGAGATTTTTGCTATTGCACTAGAAATTATGCTTGTTGGTGTTGTTGATTCACGATAGGTTGTTGATAAGCCAATGTATTTTTTCCTTGGAATTGTCAAATGATGTTTTGGTTTGGGACAAATTGACTTGTTTACATGTATTGTCTTGTGATATTTTGATTTTGTGGAATGTGAGGTGGATTTTGGGAGATTATGTTGTGAGTGATTTGTGGGATGGTTGGTGTGTGATGAGATTTTGAGGGTTGGAAATTAGATTTAGATTTGGTATATTTTTCCTTTATTTTGTGCTATCATTCCTTGTAAAATTTTAGATTGGGGTGGAGTAATGTAGGCTTGGGGTCCCATTTTATTTTTCATTACTCGAGGGACCAAAGGTTGAGATGGTGCCACTTGGTGTTGCGATATTAGTGACATGCTTTGGCTTTGGATCAATTGATTGGAAGGGTTCCCTTGATTATTTTGATGTTGAGGGACCAATGGATTGGATGCATTTCCTTGATGGGTTTGATTTGGGACTAATGAGTTTCCTTGATTGATGGGATTTGTGACTAATGGGTATCCTTGATTGATGTGAGGGACTAGTGGAACCATTTGAATTTGAGGGTCAATTAGATGGTTTGATGAAGATGGACCTTGTTGGGTGGAGGATTTACCTTGCACTATGGTGTTTACTTGTCCTTGTTGATCCACTTAGGGTGTTTTACTTTCTTGACTTTTTTGAATAATAGGAATACTTTGGGAACTTTTTATAGTGGACGCATAGGGTTGGGCATGAAATGTTGGTGTCCAATTTGTGTTTTGGGGGATAGTTGTGTCTTATGTTCCCAAAGTTGTGTTGCTTCCTAGATTGGGAGTGAGTCCAAGGTTGGTTCCTAGTCGAGTCGCAAGACTAGAAGTTAATGGTTTATTTTGCACGTGAGAGAAAGATGGTTGAGTGATAGATTGAGTTACACCTTGTACCAAGGGTTGTGTGATGGAAGATTGAGGAATATAAGCCACATTTTCCAAAGGTTGTTCCCTAATTGTGTTCAAATTGAATGTTGAAGGGAGTTTTGTTCCTTCCTTTTCTAAGTCTAGCATGTATTGTGTTGGGTTCAACTTCATCAAAGTGTTGATGATATGGTGTGTTTTGGGATCTTGTTGGTACACAAGGGGTTCCTCTACAGTGAGTTCAAGTGGATTATTTGTAACATATTCTAATTCATACCCCATTTCTAGTGAATTTTGTGGCGGATTTTGTGATAGGGTTGAGTAACTTCTAGGATAAAATTCTTGTTGGTTAGGATCACTCGTGGTCAATGAATTTTTGTTTTTCTCCATGTTTTTCTTGTATTGTGATCTTGTTGTTCCATAAATTTTGGATCAACTATGGGAGAAGTGTATTGGGATTTGTATTGTTGTAATTCTCTAATTGATTAAAATTTTGGTAAAAGTGACCCTCTAATGTGTTTAGGACCAATGATGTGAATGGATGATGAAAGAGGTGAGTGATATGGATGATGAACTTCTAAACTTTGATCAACACTAGAGTAAAGGTTTGATGTTTGTGTTTTGGATAAGGATGCTAATGAACTTGTGAATCCTAGAGGTAGGATTATATGAACTTTAGGATAGAATTGTTTAAAAGGATGTTGGATAACTTCACTAAATGTATGAAAAAGGATTTATTTATACACATATAGCTAAACTAGGTGATTGATTTATGATAACCTAAGTCTAGAAGGTTGTTATGTCCAAAGTTTAAATTTGTTTGTGAGGTGAGATTTAAAATGTTTTGAGATGGATGGTATTATTGATCCTAATGTTTGAACCTAAGAAGGACTTTGTTTACAAGATCAAGGTGTTGAAAAACATGCTTTTCCCTTGGAGTGATAAACCTAAGAAATCAATGTTTGTTGGATGGCAAAACTTTGATACAATATTTTGGTATGCATTTCCATGCTTTCACTTTGTTGCTTTGGAAGTCAAGATGTTTGAAAATGAAACCAAGGTGTACCTACTTTGTGGGTTCAATTGAGTTAATATTTTATTAATCAGATTGATTTTACCACATAAAATGTCTTGATTAAGCTTAAACTAAGAATGTCTATGACAAGGAAAAATATTTTCCACAAAAGCTTGACATTGTGAAAATCAAAGAGCTAAGCCATAGGTCCCTAGGTTAACTTTGATATAAGTGAGTAGAGATATGGTCAAATATATGGGGAAACTAATATATTGTTTAAAAAAAACAAGATATAGGTAGAGGTATGCAACAATATATTGTCCTTGAAGTACACTCAAAACTAAACAAAGGGTTTGAAATTTTTGACCATGTTGATGTTTGTTTGAGTTGTTTGAATTCCAAGCAATGTGTTTGATTGAATCAATAGGTATGGGAGATTTTTCACAAGTCTTCTTCTACAATACTTACTAGTTTGGCTCAACCAAATCAGTCACATTAACAATCTAGAGGAATATATGTACACCACTTATTAGTAGGCTTACCTCATCCCCGAAGGAATGATTTTAAATATGAAATTATAGAGGGGTCAAATAGGTCATATCAAGGAAATATATCATCTTTATATTCTTGGATTTGTACAAGAGAATGAACTCTTAAGCTTTATGTCTCAACTATAAATCGAGTGTTGTAAGTAACTTCTCAAAATAGTGCTATTTTGATGCACTACTTCAAAGGAAATGTCAGAAAACTTGGTTGGCCTCTAGATACAAAAGTTTTTATTGACACCATGAACACCACATGTATACTTCATATGGGAGACACTAAAGTCTCTAGCTTCCCCTAAGCGACCCATTCATTTGCATGAGAGTAGGCTCACAAGGTATAATGTTCACAGATTTGTGCTACTTTAATTTTCAAACACTTTATATCCTACTGATAAATGTGCTTGAAGGTCACCATGAGTTATCCATTGTGGGATGTATCTCAATGGTAGGCCCTCTCTAATAAATACAAGAAAATGCTATTTCTTTTCACCCAAAATCGCATGAAGTGCAAGGGGAGTGGATACGTAGAAAATCCTTGGGGTGGCTCAATTTTTTTGTAAACATAGAGTGTTTCTCTTCACCCAAGATCACACAAAGCACAAGGGCAGAGGATACACACTAAAATGTTACACAAGCATGGCAAGCACGTAATACATTGATTCAATTTAATGCATCAAAGTAGATGTTATGCTCATTTTATTTGCACCAAAACAAATTCTAACTTTGTGTTCAATTTTAAACCAACATTGCAATGTGAGGATGTTTGGGTTCAATTTTAGCCAACTTCAAAAAAATCATAGCATTGTAAGTTTTAAACCCCAAATTGAAAACTAGTGGTCCTAAAGCATGAAATAAAGCAACAAGATGGGTTATATCATTCCATGAGTGTTTAAAAAACACTTTTACAATAAATATCAAATGATACTTTGCTCCTTCACTTCAAGATTTTTCTCCTCTCCAAACCTACAAAATAGTTAGCCTTACAGAGAAAAACTAGAAGTTAGTAAATGATAAGAGAGTAGATTAATTTAAAAACTCAAAGTGGACATAAATTTAACTCTCTATTTTACTTGAAAATTGCATTGTTGTGCAGATAATTGTGTCTCTCTAGTTTAGACAATCGAATCATTGTTTGCAATTGTTTTGCTCTAGTGAACTTCAATAGCATCACTCTATCAAAAACCAGAAAGCTCAATTGCACTAGAATAAGACAAATGTGTCATTGTTACAATTATGTTGCTTTGGTTCACCTACAATCACAAACAAAATAGAATGATAAATTGTGTTAGTGTAACAAATGTGTCACTACAAAAGTGTTGATTTGGCCAAATAGCAATTGTGCACCAATGCAAGCAATTGTGTTGTTTGTAATTGTCACCCTACTTCAGAATAATTGCATCACCGGGCCCTCCTTCTTAGAATGTGATCATGATTATAACTTAAGCTAAACCTACTAGATCCATATTAAATAATCCAAGATTTAACTAGTTAAGTCAAGCTACCAATGAAATTCTTGAAAACATCAAACAAAGAAGCCATTAAACATAAACAAACAAGAAATGCATAATGGAAACTAATCTAATACCTCAAACCTCATCCCATTGGGGTATTGTTGTTGCATTGATGTGGAATGTTATCCCTTTCCCAACCCCTTAGTTGAAACAAGATTTCAAATGGATTTCATTTATGAAGATTGGTGAAAATGGATGAAAGATAAGCTAAAATGGATGCAAAGCTAAGCTAAAATGGATGCTAAATGCTGAAATGCTAATGAAGAATGCTCTAAAATTCAGTATAGTCTACTTACTCTAAATGAAAGTGGATCCTTTTCTCATAGAAATGAGGAGTATTTATAGGAGAAATTTCTAAATCAATGGTCAAGATTGATTTGATCAATCAATGGATGAAAAACCATGAGAGAAGATGGCATGGATCAAGGATTCCCGTCAATGGATGAGAATGCAAGTTTGAAAAGGATCAAGGATTTTAATCAATGGATCTCATTGATTTGAAGAAGCACACTTCCTAAAAATTAGGAATTTGTTACAAGATATTCCCATTTTGAATGGAGTGCAAATGGAGGAATATTCCATGGGAATATTCCCTTGCAAGTGGGAGGGTGAGGTAAATTAGCCAATTAAGTAATTTAAGAAATTACTTAATTGTGAAAGATGGATGAAATTAGGAACTTTATTAAACAATTAACTTATTTAATAAAAGGGGATTACTAGCATTTAACTAAATAATTAAGATTATTTCATTAAATGAGAAGACATAACAAATTCAATTAAATAACTCGCATTACCTAATTAAACAGGATGAAAATTAGCATGAAAGAGGATGAATTAGTCAAATAACATTGATTATTTGATTAATAGGAGAAAATGATAAATTTAGTTAAATAATGAAGATTATTTAATTAAACGGTTGAAAAGAGGTGATTTAGGATGAAATGGTGTTAGTAATCAAATTTAGATGTGTAATATTGATCACGACAATTTTAAGTGTCTACACCTTCTGATTGAAATCTCATGAATAGTTCTTGGAAGTTCATCTCAATTGTTCCCAATGTAGTAAGCCATTATACTCCCAAAATAATATCCGCTATACCCATGGAGATAACATACATTGGTATATCAAGGTGATAATCTCCCATTGATAACTTAATGTTGTGGCACTTTCTAGAGCAACTAATAGTACCAACATCTATAATCAAGACCTGAAACTCTAGAGCTAGATATATAAAACAATTTCAATGAGTAGCCAACTTTTTGTTGATGAAATTATGAGTACTACCTAAATCAATCAACACTATTACTTACTGCTTCTTTAAGTAACCAACTATCAGTGAGAGTTTGAGGAGCACTAAAACCTAAGAGTTCATGAAAAGAAATGATTGGTTTGGAATCATGTGATTATTCATTTGACTCCTTTTCACCTTCTAATATTGGTTCCTTCTGATCTTCCTCACTCAAACCTTCAATATAGAACAATTTCTTTTCACTAAATTTATGACCCCGACTATATTTTCTCACAATTGAAACATAGCCCTTTTGATCTATTCTCCTCAATATATTGTGGGGTCAACCTAGTAGGTTGAGGAAGTGAAGGTGTTGAATATACTTTATCTCTTATCACATTAGCCTCTTACTTTCTAAGAATCTTTTCCTCTACCCTCCTTGCTAAGAAAAAAGACTCAAAGATAGAGCCAGGACTAAACATGCATACCTCATGTTGAATGTGATCCTTGAGACCACCAAAGAACAAATCATTCAAGTTCTCCTCTTTAATTTTATCCACTCTTAAGGAAAGATTTTGGAATCGCTGAATATAATCCTTAATTGATCATGTGTGTTGAAGTTTAACTAGCTAGCTAAAGAAGTTGTCTGCCACACTGTTGCTATATTGTTCTTGGAGCTCCTTTGTAAAAATTGACCATGAGATAGTGAGACCCTTTTTCTTTTGATGAGTACAAAGACAATGATACCAAATGAATTGATCTAGTTATAGATATAGGGAAGCCATCATGACCTTTTTTCCGTTTAGGACTTGATGGACTTAAAAAAAATCTCCATTTGGTTTATCCATGTTAGAGGATCCTTGCCATCAAACTTGCACATATCCACCTTTGGTATCAAATTCCTAGATCCTATATGAGTATTAAAATTTAGGTCAAGAGTAGCTAACTTGGAAGATTCGCCTTGGTTGCTTGAGACCTTTCTTGGTTCATTCATATAAGCACTTAACATGCTTCGTATGTCCGATATATCTCCTCTTAGGCCACACATCTCCATCTTCACTAAGGAAATGTCTTCCTTGACCTTAATTATTTCCTCATTGGGATTAATATCCTCTACTTCTACCTCATCCTTATCAAGGGATTTTCCTAGTGTGACAACACTCTTTTTCCCCCTTGTTGAAGGCCCCGTCATGATGAAAACTAATAATTTTGCAATAAATAATACAAATGAAATTTGAATTCTCTAAAAAAATTACTGTAACTTGCTAGGTCCAAGATACCACTTACCCAAAAAAAACTCCAAGAAATTAGTAGATTTGTAGCCTTGAGAGTGAATTTGTTGGAAAACCTAAATTTAAAATAACTTGCTTATTTCTACTTCAATTTCTCCAAATTTTGGACTTTATTCTCCTCTATTATTTTTTTAAAAACCCAATAAAAATCAAGCTCCAATTCGGTAGGATATGAGATATATGTAGCTTCCAAATAAATTGTGTAGAAACTCTAATTTTATAATAATTCACTCAATTCTGCTCCAATTCCTCTAAAATCAAGACAATAGCTTCTTTAATATGGTCTTAAAAAACCCTTTAAAAATAAAATAAAAAATCACCAAAATTTAAAAGATACACGCCTTCTAAAATGACCTTCAATATTAAGAAGACGTCTTGCCTCTATGATGCCAAGATCATGTTGTTGGTATGTGGCGACTGATCATGGTATACTGTACACTCTTCATGTATCCTCACCGGGGACCGAGGTCGAGCTAGGCCTTGGGCAAGGGTTTGGGGGGGCAGCCCCTGAGAATTTTTTTTTTCCTGTTTTTTGCTTCATCACTGACAAAAGAAAAAATTGACTTTGTAGAACCCTAATTTTAGAAGCTTCTAAAAAGCTTGTTATAAGTGGTTTGGATGGGGGTTGTAGTAGGGAATTATTAGTGATATTACAATATGTTTTACACCTAATAATAAAATAATTGGATGGTTGTGGTTTTGTGGATGTAGCCCGGATCGGGTGAACCACATTAAATTCTTTGTGTTGTCTTGTTTCTGCTATAATTTTATGTCTGTTTTATTTCTCTATTTTATTGACCAATTCTGCATTTAATTGTTAGATATCTACCTTCTAACCCTAACACATTCTCTGATACCACTTGTAATGAAATAACTTGCAAAATAGAAGAATATGATGTGAAATATGTTGAAAATACTTGATAATAACTGAGAATAACAAGCCACTTCAAGGGGGCAACCTCCAAATATCTCCAACGAGAACAAAATTCACAATATGATAATGAAATAAGACTCACTACCTCCTATATATACCTATTTATGCCTAGGATATAACCCAAGATGACTTAGATAGCCCTATATACTCCTTATGTTGACCTAAATAACTAAATAATAATATAATAATGATAATATGTCTTAATTAAGAGTTAAGATAGCCACAAGCTGACTATTCATAACTCAATGTACACCAATATTAAGGGAATAGCAACCATAACCCCTTTTTTTACATTTTTACATTGTGTTTGCATTGTGTTTGTGCATTGTTTTTGCACCAAGTAGTGTTTTAGTTCATGTTCATGAACTATTTTTTTGTCTTCATTGTGTATGCTTTGTGTTTTTCATGTTGCATTTCACTTCATGTGTGTGTTCCTTTGTCCTTATATTATTTTTCCATAGGATCTTGAGCCTAGGGGCTAGTGCAATGCCTAGATTTGATGCCATCCTATCTCTTCAATTTTTGGATAATTCAACCCATTATCGGCTTCTTCGTACTTTAGTGCAAGTCTAAGTGAAAGTTCATACTCTCACTAAAATGGGGGCTAAATATAGTGTAAAAAAATGTTACCCTTGACAATTTCACACTTGGTTTACCTCCCCCCTATGTGCTTGGAAATAATTATGCATTTAATTTTCTCGTTCTATAAGTATCTTCAAAAAATTAAAAGATGGGATTACAAATAAACACTTAATATTTAATATTGATGTTTAAAGACCCGGAAAGGATAGGCCTAGAATAGGTCTCCCAATACCCTTGTCCAAACCATTTTGGCTAAAATTTAAATATGTCAATGTCAAAATTTTAATATTTGAAAATTTAAAATCATTTGTCAGCTATCAATATTTGATTTTTGGGAAGTTAGAAGAATTGCATATAAATACAAATCATTTTTATCATTTTAATCCTAACATGTTGAAGAAAGTGATTGAGATTATTATTGATCATGCTAACAACAATCAAGAGTAGAATTATTGCAACATTTATTTTAGTCAAGTATCATGTTTTCATGTGAGTTTATTCATGTTTTATATTCATTTATTTTGAGTACTAACACTTGTGGTACTTCAAATCAAGCATCAATTTATCCTTCAAGGTGATGAGTACATAACTTTAGTCCCTCAAGGAATGCATATTTGAGTGGTGAGTTATAGAAATTGTTAATTTATCAATTTTTTATCATTCATCCTTTCCTCAACCAAGGGTAAGTTCTCTTTAACATCATCATAGCCATCGTGAAGGTAGAAATTCCAAAACAGTGTTTGACTTAGGAAAGCCCTTATATGACACAATCGTTCCCCATATTTCATGTGTGCAGGTTGCAGATCTAGAGGTAATTAGAGAAATATTGAAGACTAATTGCTCATGCATTCATTCAAGCCCTATAATTTATCAAGTTAAGGAAACTAGATTTTAGTAATGATAGATGAAATTCTACCAATGATCCCAAAAGAAAAGAGCTTGTAGATCGGGAGCAATAAGAGAGTGAAATCAGATCTTGAGTAGTTGCTACTTAACCTAGGGTACCCAATGCCCCTATCTAGTTTTTTTGGGCCCAAATTTATATGTTGAGTTCCTCTATGTCTTCCCTCTACTATTATAAACTCTATTTGTATTTATTAGTTCTATTTTTTTCCAGAAATCTCAATAGTTTGTTGCATTTTCATAGTTAAACTAGGAACATCATTGCATTATCAAATTTAGTCAATTAAAAATCAATTAATCTAATTAACATCATCCCATTACAAAGGATTAAAACCCTGATCCACCATTTTGGCTCTTCCATTGGTGTTTGTAGCAAAGTGTGCATTAAGATCACTTTTAATCCTCTCTTAATTGTCATATTGAAAGAAGTGTGATTTAAGACCTAGATCCATTTTTCTAATACAACACCAACACCATTCTTATTATTTCTATATAACTTGGATTTTTTATTGGAAATTTTGATTTACCATTTTAGTTTTGATCCTTAGAGTAATTTTTTTAACCTCTTTAGCAACGAGGTCCTTTTTATATGGATTCCTATTTTTGTCATCTCATCGAAAGAAGTGATACATTACACTTGTAGATGAAATTCCAATTCCATATTAATATTTTAATAGTATTATCCATTAAAACCTACTAGCCAAAGGTACCCAACATTGAAAGAACGATGAAAATTATAGCATCGAAAATTGTCACCCTTGACAATTTCACACTAGGTTTAGCTCTCCCCTATGTGCTTGGACCTAATTATGCATTTAATTTCCAATTTATGAATATCTTCAAAAAATTAAAATATGGGAATGAAAATAATCATTTAATATTTACCCTTGATGTTTAAGGCCCCACCAAGGATGGCTTTGGACTAGGGCATCCAACACCTTTGTCCAACCCTTTTGGTCTCAAATTTAAATGTCAGTGTCAGTATTTTATTATTTGAAAATTTGAATTTATTTCTTGTCTATTGGTATTTGATTTATAGGAAATTAGAAGAATTGCATATAAATAAAAATCATGTTCACCATTTTAATCCTAATGAATCATATCATGTTTTAGAAGAAATTTGAGATTATTATTCAACAATTAAGAGTAATCAAGAGAAGAATTATCTAGATTATATTGCATCATTTATTTCAGTCAAGCAACATGTTAGCCATGCATCATGTTTTTATGTGAGTTTTTTCATGTTTTATAAGTACTAACACTTGCAAGAATTCAAATCAAGCATCAATTTCTTCTTGAAGGTGATGAGTACATGACTTCAACCCATCAAGGAATGTAAATCTATGTGGTGAGTTGAAAAAATAGTCAATTCATTACCTTTTTATCATTTATCCTCTTCCCTACCAAGGGTACATGTTGTCTTTTTACATCATCATAGTTGTTATGGAGGTAGAAATACCAAAATAGGGTTTGAATTAGGCAAGACCCTATACAACACAACCCTTCCCTCTCTTTCATGTGTGAAAGTTTTTAGATCTAAAGAAAATTGGAGGAATATTGAAGACTAATTGCTCATTCATGTATTTGAACCCTACAAGTTGTCAAATCAAGGAAAGTAGATTTTATCAACAACTGAAAAAGTTTTGATAGTGATCCCAAGAGAGAAGAACTTGCAAATCAAGAGTAACATGAGTGTGAGCTAGATCTTGAGTAGTAGTCATCTAGTTTAGGGAACCTAATGCCCCTATCTAGCTATTTCTACCCTAAATTTATATGCTAGGTTCCTTTGTGTCTACCTTCTACTTTTCTGGAGTCTATTTTTATCTTTTTGTTTTGTATTCTTCAAAAATCTCAACAATTTGTTGCATTTTCATAATTAACCCAGGAACAACATTTCATCATTAAATTCAACCAATCAAAATTCAATAATCACAACACATCATCACCCACAAAGGATTAAAACCCTACTCCACCTTTCTATCTTTTCTATTGAGGTTTGTAGCCAAGTGGATAGTTGATGGGAAAATGTATCTCAACCTTGCAATTACATAAGGTTTACTATTGATAGAAGGGAATTGCAAGGGGTACCCCCCTACAAGAGCTCCAAGGGGATCATCCCTTTGGCAAGGGGTCTAGGGGCCATGTTCCTCGATGGGGTTTGGGGGTAGCACCCTCAAAAGCCAAATTTTATGTATATTTTATTCTTGTAAATATGGGCCATTCTTCATTAGGTCTTAGATCCAACGGTCAATATTTTGTTGGCTTGACTTTCCTTAGAACACAACCCTATTTTATGAGGGCATTGTATTGTGGCTGTGTATTGTGATGTATTCTGAGAGTCTGATAGCAGTTATGTTGCCTCTGGATCTCTAGTTAGTGATACTCCAATGAGAAGCTTGCTCTGTAAGTATATTATAATCTTTGTGGTTTTTAAATAATAGATTGGGAAACTTTTGGAGTGTGGGGTTTTTCTCCCAAAAGTGTTTTCCCCACATAAATCATTGTGTTTTGGTATATATGATATTTATGTTTATTTTTGTTTAAGTTTTTGTAACTATTGTAAAGATCCATAAATTTTTGCATTATCCTCCTCTCAAGATTAGTGTAGGAAGTTGTTTTGCTACCTTACCTTCCTTACAATATTGAGATCATTTTTAATCCTTAAATGTCCCTAATTGGAAGAAGTGTGATTTAAGACCTAGATCCCTTTTTCCAATCAATTTTTTTATCAAACCTAACTATTTTTACACTTTAAATCTTTTGAAATATGAAGCATATTTTTAAAATTTGAATATAATTTTAGGTTGTTTATATTCATCTATTATGCATACATAATTTTCAATAAAAAATATTGAAATTTTGCATTTCATATTTCATTCAAAGGACAAATAGGGTTAATATAATTCATTAAAAAATAGTTCTAGCTCATAATTGCATTGAAAAATATGCATTAGGTCAATACTAAAATCTAAAAACAAATCTGAAAGTGTTTTAAATTGTCATTTAGGCATATGCATATAGTGGAAACAATGGAAAATTGTGTTGTGGTTGTTGAAAAGATATAAAAAATATTTTATTTTCTAGATTTTTCAACTTAGGATCAGTGAATTTTTGTAATCTGAAAACAATATTTTGAATTACATTTATTCCTTAAAATTGTAAAAATTGCATGCATTATTGTGTTACACAACAAAATTATAATTATGTGCATTTTTACAAAACTACTTATTCTCAAACCTGAACAATTATAGAATAGGAACCCTAGACACTGTAGAGCACATTTAGATCTTGAAATTGGTAAATTTAACCAACTAAGGGATGCCCAATGCCCTTGTCTAATCAGTTTTGACTGAAATTTGGATCACAGTTCTATTTCTATACTTATTGGGTTGTTTTGGATTTTGCTTTTGCAAATTATTTCACTTTTTTCTGGCCGTGCTATACTTTCCTTTTATATTGGGATTACTTAAGTGTTTTGAATCTCATATGAGCTTCATGACCTAGTGTCCTATCATTAATACCCCTATGATGCATAGTTTCAAACTTATGGTCTCCCACACTACAATCACAATTTTTGTGGAGCCTAAGTCCTATAAATCTTTCACACAAGGTATTACCTCAACTCAATCCTTAGATTCCCTCCCTAATCCAACATTATCAATGACTTCATCACAACCAAAACTCCATGTAGACTTGGATGCCACTATTTCCTATGTTCCTGAAGAAAATTAAAATAATTGGATAAGGATTTAGAATGTCTTCAAGACTACCTTAGTATTGAACCTTTAGCTGGAGAGATAGTGCCTATTGTGGATAACCTTTGGAAGTTAATAAACAATTTTCAAGGAATAGAAGTGTTGCATAGTATAGCTCAAATTGTAGATGCTAAAATTCCTATGGCATCTAGTTACACTCAAGAATTTACCAATGCTTAAAACCAAGTAGGAAAACAAGTTTCCTCTCCCACACCAATGCCTTCTACTCTCACATTTATACCTCCATCCATAGCATCAACACTACAATATAATAATGGAATAAGCTCAAGCTTAGGGCTTCCTAGTGGGAATCCTTATAGATTTCTCACTCCAACCATAACATCACCATCACCTCTCATAAACATGCAAAACAATAACCTAACCGTTATTCATAATAGTTCACTATACTCAACAAACTCTCAAAACATGTCACCTAAAAATATCTTCATAAATCAAATTTTGCAAAACATGACATTACTTCAATAAAAAATTCAATCTTAAACCAAAATCAAAATAATGGTAAACCTCCACAATACCTTACACATAACCCATTACCATTTTCCATTCTCAAAACACCTATACTGCAAAACGTTGAAATGTCATGATTTGAAAAGTGCAATGGTAAGGGATATCCTAACAGTCATGTGTTATCTTTTATTGCATTATGTAGTGACTTCATTTTTTAAGATGCACTCCTAGCAAAACTCTTTCCTAGACCATTGAAATATATGGACTTGGAATGATTTTTTTCATTGTCAAACAACTTGATAACCTCATTCACACAACTTGTTAGTGTATTTCTCCAAAATTTTCAAGAAAACATCAGTCATCAAGTGATGTTAATAGAATTGGTGAATTAAAAAAAAAAAACCTAAGGAAAAGATAATTGACTTTATAGGATGGTGCAAAAGCACCTTGCTCACAAGATGCCTCTAATTGGAAAATTTGTAAAAAAAATGAAATTTCAAATGTCAAGGCATGTAAATATATGTAATAAGGTCATGAAGGGTCATACATAATGTATTTGTGGTCACAAATAGGTCACTAGCTGGAAAAAATATAGAAAAAGAAAAAATTGCAAAAAATGCTCAAAGTTGGCAGTAAAGCAAGAAATGCAAAAAAGTGTAAAAAAATCAAAATATGAAGAGACAAAGTGGAAAAAGAATGGTTATGATCGATTGGAAACTAAAAAAGGTAGTTGTATAACTGTTGTAACGATCTTTATAAAGCATAAAAAGGTGAAGGAGAGATCAGACTTTGTAATTTTTGAAATCTTTTTGAATAAAAAAAGCCTTGTTCTGTCAAAGCAACGTTTGCTTTGTTAATTTCAAGCCTTTGTATGGAATGTTCAACACCATAAAGCCTTAAATATTATTTTCTATGGTGACTTGGTGGTTTTTCATTCCATTTAAGCTTATTTTAAAGGAATCTCATTGAGTTTTTGTTTTGTTTAAGTCTTTTTACAGAAAACAGATAGTAACCCTTCATTCAGGGGTTTGAGGATCTAAGGAGGTTTAAAGCCACAATTCCACCAATGGAGGCTTAGTGAATTGGTTTAATGGGATAATAAAGAGTGTAGGTTATATTGTGTGTGTTGGAAAGACTAGGAAAATCATATTTGCAAAGTTTAGTTGCTGCTCCAATAGCAATTTCTGAGCTTTCTTTAGAAAAATGTTGGCTCCAAGTTAGAAATTGATGTAAATGATTTCTTGAAGGTTGGGAGTTGTTTTTTATGGCTTGGTTAGACTAATTCCAATATTTTTGAAGCATTTGTAGGGTTTCATGAAGTTGGAAAAGGTTATTTTCAATAAGCCCTCATCCTCTTTGCATTTTTAAAGCCTATAATCAAGGGTTTTACACTTTGATGCAAAAATGAGTATTTCAGTGCCCAAAGGTTGATGATTCTTTGGTTTTGAGACCTATTGAAATACTTTTTGAAGTTAGATGTTGATTTGGTGATGATTTTAGACTACTTCATTTGTAATTTAGGTCTAATTTGGGGTCTTTTCCCAGCATACAGTCCACAATTCTAGAAATTTCTTTTAAAAAAAACTTGTAGCTTTTGATGTATTGTGGTATGTTACAATGGGCTCTTGAAGGCACTAATAGGTTGGATTGTTTTAATAAGGATTGGAAGAAATACCCGATTGAGGGTATGAAGACCTAATTGACAAAAGGTGCCTTGAATGTAAAGAAAGTGGAAGACTATTTTAACAGTGATTTGTGTGTTTGGTTTTGGATAAAGGTTGTCTAATTAATGGTGTCAAGGGTTTGAAAAGGCTTGGAAAAATGAGAAAGCAAATCATGTTGTTTTGGGTGTTTGATAGTAAGAATCAAAGTGGCAAATGGATCAATGGTTTGTGAGTAAGTATTTGTTTTATTTTAGTCAGGAACATGTTGTTTACAATTCCATGGATGTCTGAGTAAGTGTTGGAAGCAAGACTGGTTGATTTTTTTTTTCCATGTAGGTTGCATTGAAGAATAGAATAGTGAATCAAGAAAGAATTGATTTGTTCAAAATTAGGATTTAGTTTGGTTCAGTGTTTTTGATGGTGATATTGATTTGGTTCAGTCATTTACTGAAGGTTATGATGTATTAAAATCTGATAATGGTGTAGAATATTGATTTGGTGATTGTGATGGTTGTACCCTAAAGAAAGGAAAGTAAATTGATGGATTTTGGTGAAATAAAAAAAAATGAGAAATTGTTCAATTTGATCTTCTCCAAATTGAGTTGGGTCAGAAGTACCCTGTTGAGTTTTGGCTTTTGGTAGATTACCTTGCATCAATTGGTATCAAAGTTGGTTGATTCTGATAAGTTGGTTAAGTTGTTGTTGATGTTGAGTTGTTGAGTTTGGTTGTAGGTGCTTGATCCATCTAAGTTGTAGAGAGATGATAACCTGGTTGCTGCCAAGAAAAGGTAGAAGAAAGTTGAGAGAAGTTGGAAGCAAGGAAGAACTTGCTTGGTTTGTTGAGTTGCTGAATTGTGTTGTGAGGCAGTAAGAAATAGATGGATACCTGATTGTGAAGCACTTGAGTTTGTAGCCATGTTCAAGAGTGCCACTAATGGGAGAAGATGAGAAGATGAAAAGATGATGACAAGTTGGTTAGAGAAGGTCAAGGATGAATTGAGAAAAGAGAGGAAAGATTGCTTGGAAGAAGGAAATGAGAAAGGGCAGTCCTATGTCCTTTGGTTGAGGAAGATTTGGTGGAAAGATGAGAGTGGTAAAAGGGAAGTCCTATGTCCTTTTAAAAGAGAAGATGATTGTGAACCTGATAAATAGAAAAGAAAGATGGCAAAGAAAGTGCAAATGGTGGTGAAGACAAAGTTGAAAATAAAGACAAGACAAAGAGAATGAAGAAGAAATCCAAGGAATATTTTAATTTGTTTTGCAAGTACAAGCAAAGTTGAATGAACATGTTTCCAAGGGACTTGGAAAGTTTTTGTTGGTTGGTTGTATGGTGCAGGAGCACCTTACTCACAAGATGCCTCTAATTGGAAAATTTGTAAAAAAATTGAATTTTCAAATGTGAAAGCATGTAAATCTATGTAATAAGGTCATGAAGGATCATACATAATGTATTTCTGGTCACAAATAGGTCACTAGGTGGAAAAAAGATAGAAAAAGCAAAAAATGCAAAAAATGCTAAAAGTTGGCAATAAAGCAAGAAATGCAAAAAAGTAAAAAAATCAAAATATGAAGAGACAAAGTGGAAAAAGAATGGTTTTGATCAATTGGAAACTGAAAAAGGAAGTTGTATAACTGTTGTAATCATCTTTATAAAGCATGAAAAGGCAAAGGAGAGATCAGACTTTGTAATTTTTTAAATCATTTTGAATAAAAAAAGCCCTATTATGTCAAAACAATGTTTGCTTTGTTAATTTCAAGCCTTTGTATGGCCTGTTCAACACCATAAAGCCTTGAATCTTATAGTATGTGGTGACTGGGTGGTTTATCATTCCATTTAAACTTATTTTAGAGGAATCTCATTAAGTTTTTGTTTTGTTTAAGTATTTTTACAGAAAACAATTAGTAACCCTTCATTCAAGGGTTTGGGAGTCTAAGGAGGTTTAAAGCCACCATTCCACCAATGGAGGATTAGTACATTATTTTAATGGGATAATAAAGAGTGTAGGTTATGTTGTTTGTGTTGGAAGCACAGGGAAAATCATATTTACAAAGTTTAGTTGTTGCTCCAATAGCAATTTCTAAGTTTTCTTTAGAAAAATGTTGGCTCCAAGTTAGAAATTGATGTAAATTCTTTCTTGAAGGCTAGGAGTTGTTTTTCATGGCTTGGGTAGAATAATTCCAAAAATTTTGAAGCATTTGAAGGGTTGCATGAAGTTGGGAAAGGTTATTTTCAATAAGCCCTCATCCTCTTTGCATTTTTAAAGCCTATAATCAAGGGTTTTACACTTTGATGCAAAAATGAGTATTTCAATGCCCAAAGGTTGATGATTCTTTTGTTTTGAGACTTATTGAAAGAATTTTTGAAGTTATATGTTGATTTGGTGATGATTTTAGACTACTTCATTTGTAATTTAGGGCTAATTAGAGGTCTTTTCCCAGCATACAGTCCACAGTTCTGGCAATTTCTTTAAAACAAACAACTTGTAGCTTTTGATGTGTTTGTTGGATGTTGTGGTTGTGTTTTTGATATGTGGTTGTCATTGATGTCAACACTATTAGTATTAATTCATTAGAAGTTGTGTATGTCGAGGATATTGAGAAAATTGTAATGGAATGAGTTGTAGGTCGTTAGTGGTGAAGTGAAGTTTAGTATGTTAGTAAGCTCTATACGTTGATGATCAGAGGTTGTGGACTAAAGGGTTTTTTGTTAAGTGTATCTAGTTTATCCACGTCGAGTTTCAGAGATCCATGTGAATATTTGATCGAGTTATGAAGATTTATATTCTGACAGTTTTTATGTTGCTTCAATTAGTGTTATTGACTGAAGATGATGTGATTTTTGTTAGTTCAGTTGCTACAAATGCTTCTCTAGTGATTTGTGGTGTTTTTGGATGTTTCTAGATCATTCTCTATATTTGTTGCACATCTGCATTGATCGTTGTGCTCATGGTTGGCAATTTTCTCTTGTGTGTTCATGTTTTTCTTGTTCTTGGTCGACATGGTGTTTGTAGTGTGTAGTGAATCTTCAAGGAGTAATTAATTGAAGTGTTTTCATGTTGGAGATGTTTATTTGGATCTTCACTAAGTTGTGGCTGACCTTGGTTGATTCACATTAATAATATTTAGTGTTTTGGGCTAACAGTTTATATTCATTTTATTATTTTATTGAAGCTGACATGTAGGGATGAAATTTCTTGTTGTGGATATATATAAGCTATTGTTTATTGGAATTAAAGTATTCCATTGGATTTTGAGTGCGTGTATGTGTGAATAAAATCCTAATCATTCGAAGGAAGAGTAGAGTGTGAAGAAGAGTGAAGAAATGTTCATGTGCTTAACCAAAATTGTGATCAGGCATTAGCAGATGCTAATTTATCAGTTCAAATCCCTGCAGATGTAATCCGATTCTTTCTATAAGATAATGTGTCTTCCTTAGGGTAGTTAGCCTTGTTGTAATTGAGCAATGAGCTCTAGGCAGTGTGCCTGAATGCATGTGCATTCCCCATATTTCATTTCTTTATACTTTTAACGAGGTATAATCTTGTGGACTAATCTACACCATGGTTTTTCCCCTAACAGGGTTTCCATGTAAAAAATCTTGGTGTTATGTGTGTTTCTGATATGCTGATGATTTATGCTTTCATGGTTAATAATCAGATCTAAGAATAAGGTTAATAAGTTGAATAAGTTTTAAATTTCTGAGATAACTGATTCACCACCCCTCTCAGTTGTATGCCCTTGTGTTGCCAACAATTGGTATCAAAGCAAGTTCCTTGGAAGAAGTTTAACACTTGAGGTGATCCAGGATGGCATCATACAAGAAGGATAGTTTGACATTTGAGATGCATTGGTGAACCCTTCTAGAACATTACATGTAATAGGTATGTTATTCCTCAGAATGGTCCTACTACTACTGTTGACCTTACATATGCTGAGTATAATATCAAGGCTAAGGAAGCATTATTGAGTGCCTTGACTAATTCTGAGATGACAAATGTTATGGATCTAAAGATTGCTTATGAGATCTAGAAAAATTTGGAAACCTTGTATGAAGGTGATGCTAATGTGAAGATTGCTAAGTTGTAGAGTTTGAAAGGGAAATATGAAAATTTGAGAATGGGTGATGATGAGAACATTACTACTTTTATGCAAAGAGTGAATGAACTTGTGTGTGGTATCAGATGTATTGGTGGATAGATAGACGAATCAGAGATTGTTGCTAAAGTGCTTAGATCCTTACCTGATTCATACAAAGTCAAAGCTAGTGCTATTGAAGAGCTCTGGACTGTAACAAATGTAACCAGAGATACGTTGGTTGGTAAGCTTACTGATTTTGAGTTGAGTGAATTTGGTGATGCCTTTCCTAAGGTTGAATCTACATTTAAGGCTACTACTTTTAGAAGAGATAGACAAAGATATGATTTGGGTGAGAGTTCATCTAGAAATGCATTCAAGTATGAGGATGAAATCAGATAGATTGAAGAAGACGAAAGAGAGATGGAAGAACTTATTGTCAACAGAGTACCAGGAGGAAAAGGTAAGTATGAAGGAAAATTTCCTCTTAAATGTTTTTCTTGCAATAAGATAGGTCATTTTGCATCAAGGTGTCCAGAAAGAGATCCTAAACCAAGACATAACAAGCCTAGATTTCAAAATAAGTGTTACTATGCTATTGACGAAGGTGTGACAAATGATGAATCTGATAAAGGAAATAGAAGTGATGATGAATGGGTATTTATTTCTATCAAGTAAAATAATCTTGTATCTACTGAATCTGCCAGTTGTACAAATGTGGAGAAAGCCCTAGCTACTCAAGTTGAAGAGAAAGTTCAATGGGTGATTGACAATGGATGTTCACATCATATGATAGGAGATAAAATTAAGTTCGTAAACTTGGAAAAGTATGATGGTGGTGTTGTGATTTTTGGTGATAATATAGCTGGTGTGATCTGTGGTAGAGGATGCATTTCTCTTGATGGTAAGCATAATACTGATGATTTCCTATATGTGGAAGGCTTGAAGCATAATATTTTAAGTTTTGGTTAGATGGTTGATAAGGGATACAATCTTCAATTCAAGGATGGAAAGTGTAGAATATTGAGTTCCAAAAATGTAATTGCATTAGGTACAAAAACAAAAGGTAATATCTTTCACTTGAATGCTTCTAGTAAAAGTTGTTTGATTGCTCAAGTTGATGAAAGTTGGTTATGGCATAGGAGAATGTGTCATGTTAACTGTGATAATATTGTCAAGATAAGTTCTACTAAGGCTATGAGAGATCTACCTAAGTTGGTGAAACCTACTAATGCCATATGCAAGGAATGTTAGTTAGGAAAGCAAACTAAAATTTCATTTCAGAGCAAACAACATTGTTCAAATGAATTGTTGGAGCTTGTGCATATTGATCTGTTTGGTCCCTCTAAGGTTAGAAGTTTACAAGGTTACAGGTATTTCATATTACTCATTGATGATTATTCTAGAATGGTGTGGGTTACTTTCTTAAGGGAGAAATCTAAAGCACTAGAAAAGTTCAAGATCTTTAAGGCTATGGTTGAGACAGAGACAGGTCTGAAGATTAAATGTATAAGATTAGATAGAGGTGGTGAATTCACTTCTAGTGAATTTAATTATTTTTCGTGAAGAACATGGAATAAAGAGACAATTATCTGCATCGTAGACCCCTCAACAAAATGGAGTTGTGGAAAGGAAGAAAAGCACAATTGAAGATGCTGCTAGAACTATGATGCTGAAAGGAAATGTCCCTCATATCTACTAGAAAGAAGTTGTGAGTACTGTTGTGTACACACTCAACCAGGTACAAATCAAAGGTGATACTAGTAAGACCCCTTTTGAGCTATGGACTGGTCAAAATCCTACTATTAAATATTTCAAGATATTTGGAAGCAAATGTTATATCAAGAGAGATGAAGATATAGGAAAGGTTGATGCTAGGAGTGATGAAGGTATCTTTCTGGGTTATTCTACTAAAAGAAAGGCCTACTAGTGTTACAATAAAAGATTGAGGAGAATGATTGAAAGTGAAAATGTCAAGGTTGATGAAGAATTAGGTACACCATCCAGAACCTATGGATATGATTCTGATAATTAGAATGATAGTACAAACAAAGGAAAGAAAGTTTAGACTACAAATCAAGTGCAAATCATTATGGTGAATCGGGAGAATGAAGAGGAAGAAGAAACTAGTGAAATTGTAGAAGAGAGAACACAAGAGCCTGAAGTTGAAGAACATCCTAAGAAGACTCTGAGGTATGTAAGATTGAATCATTCAGAAGATCAGATTATAGGTGATAAGAACAAAGGTTTCTAGACTAGGAGAAAGATTGCAGAAGAATATTGCTTGATTTGAAAGACTGAGCCTACTAGTTTGAATGAAGCATGCAAAGATGAACATTGGGTTCAAGCAATGAAAGAGGAGCTAAAGTAGATTGAGAAGAATGATAAATGAATTCTTGTTCCCAGACCTAAGGATAAGAATGTCATTGGAACAAAATAGGTCTTTAGAAACAAATTGAATGAGCAAGGTGAAGTGATTAGAAACAAAGCAAGACTGGTATGCAAAGGATATTCACAAATGGAAGGAATTGATTTTGAAGAGAATTTTTCCCCTATTTCTAGAATTGAAGCTATAAGATTATTTCTTTCCTATGCTGCTTACAAGAACTACAAGGTTTATCAGATGGATGTCAAGTTATCTTTTCTAAATGGCGAATTGGAAGAAGAGGTGTATGTTGAGCAACCTAATGGATTTCAGTTGACTGATAAGGGAGATATGGTGTGTCGATTGAAAAAAGCATTATATGGACTCAAGTAAGCCCCTAGAGCATGGTATGCCAAATTGGACAAGTATTTGTTGAAGCTTGGATTTAACAAAGGTACTGCTGATAGTAATTTGTATTTCAAGATTGATCATAATAAAGATTTGATTGTTGAAGTCTTTGTTGATGATATCATTTTTGGAGGAGATGATGGTTTGTGCATGAAGTTTTCTAATGAGATGCAAAATAAATTTGAGATGTCAATGATTGGTGAGATGAAATTATTTTTGGGATTGTGAATTACTCAGTTAGATAAAGGGATTTTTATATCTCAGTCCAAGTATGTGAAGGAATTGCTGAAGAAGTTTGGTATGGAAGATTCAAAGCCAGTCAGTACACCCATGGTGACTGGATGCAAGTTGACAACAAATGATGATTCTCCAAAGGAAAATCAGACTAGATATAGATCAATGATTGGTGGATTGTTGTATTTAACTCAAACTAGGCCTGATATCATGAATTTTGTATGTATTGTTGAAAGATTTTAAGTTGATCTGAAGGAATCTCATGTGACTGTTGTGAAGATAATTTTCAGATACTTGAAGGGAATAGTTGACTTTGGCATGTGGTATCCTAAAGATGATGATCTTACTTTGAGTGCCTTTACTAATGTTGATTGGGTAGGAGATGAAAATGACAGTAAAAGTACTAGTGGTAGAGCATTTTTCTTGGGTAAGAAGCTGATTTCATGTTTAAGAAGCAGAATGCCATTTCCTTATCTACTGCAAAGGCTAAATACATTGTTGTTGCTAACAATTTTACTCAAGTCTATGGATGAAGCATATCTTGAAGGATATCAGAGTTTTGTATAATGAGTCTATTGCTATATTATGTGATAATTCAAGTGCTATTAACATTTCTAAGAATCTAGTGTTGCATTCAAAGACAAAGCACATATCTATTAAGTTTCACTTTTTGAGAGAAAAGGTGAATGAAAAGGAAGTCAGACTGGAGTATGTGCCTACTAAGGAGTAGATTGCAGACATCTTTACCAAGCCATTGCCTAAGGATACTTTTGAGTATCTCAGAGGGAAGTTAGGAGCGATTACCCCTCCTAATCAAAACTAAGGATGCATTGCATTGCATCAATCTGTGCATTTCATAGTTATATCTTGATCTAGATTGATGTTGTGGTGGTTGCTATTCAAGGGGAACAGTTAGATGTTTAGATGCTCAGATATGTGGTTCAGATTTTGTGTGGAGCTTAGAGATCTTTGTCATTGATGTCAAAGGGGAAGAAGACCATGTGAAAAACCTTTTGGGGAAGAAGAGCCTTGTGGGAAAGAACATGTGAAAGAGTTGAGGATAAAATGAGTCAGAACCTAAGGGGGAGTAAGTGTCAAGAGTTAGTTGCATTGATGGTGTTTTTCACATCATGTGTTGCCATCAATTCCAAAGGGGGAGATTGTTGGATGTTGTGGTTGTTTTTTTGATGTGTGGTTGTCATTAATGTCAACACTATTAGCATTAATTCATTAGAAGTTGTATATGTTGAGGATATTGAGAAAATTGTAATGGAATGAGTTGCAAGTCATCAATGGTGAAGTGAAGTTCAATATGTCGGTAAGTTATGTACGTTGATGATCAGAGGTTATGGACTAAAGGGTTTGTTGATGAGTGTATCTAGTTTATCCACATTGAGTTCAGAGATCTGCGTGAAGATTTGATTGAGTTATGAAGATTTATATTCTGACAAGTTTTATGTTGCTTCAATTGGTGTCACTGATTGAAAATGATGCGATTTTAGTTAGTTCAATTGTTGCAGATGCTTCTCTGGTGATTCATGATGTTTGTGGATGTTTCTAGATCATGCTCTATCTTTATTGCATTTCTTCATTGATCGGTGTGCTCGAGGTTGGCGATTTTATCTTGTGTGTTCATGTTTTTCTTGTTCTTGGTTGACATGGTGTTTGTAGTGTGTTGTCGATCTTCGAGGAGTCATTAATTGAAGTTTTTTCATGTTGGAGATTTTGATTTGGGTCTTTACTAAGTTGTGGCCAACCTTGGTTGATTCGCATTAATAATCTTTAGTGTTTTGGGCTGATAGTTTATATTCATTTTATTATTTTGTTGAAGCCGACATGTAGGGATGAAATTTCTCATGTTAGAAGGTGCTAATAGGTTGGATTTTTTCAATAAGGATTGGAAGAAAGACTCGATTGAGGGTATGAAGACCTAATTGACAAAAGGTGCCTTGGATGTAAAGAAAGTGGAAGACTATTTTAATAGTGATTTGTGTGTTTGGTTTTGGATAAAGGTTGTCTAATTAATGTTTTCAAGGGTTCCTAAAAGCTTGGACAAAATTGAGAAAGAAAATCATGTTGTTTTGGGTGTTTGAACAATATAACTGGTGTAAGTGGGTGTTTGATAGTAAGAATCAAAGTGGCAAATGGATCAATGGTTTCTGAGTAAGTATTTCTTTTATTTTAGTCAAGAACATGCTATTTATAGTGCCGTGGATGTCTGAGTAAGTGTTGGAAGCAATAATGCTTGATTTTTTGTTTTTCCATGTAAGTTGCATTAAAGAATGGAATAGTGAATCCAGAAAGAATTGATTGTTTCAAAATCAGGATTTAGTTTGGTTCAGTGTTTTTGATGGTGATATTGATTTGGTTCAGTCATTTATTGAAGGTTATGATGTATTAGAATCTACTAATGGTGTAGAATATTGATTTGGTGATTGTGATGGTTGGTAGCCTAAAGAAAGGCAAGTAAATTGATGGATTTTGGTGAAATGAAAAAAAGAATTTTGGGAAATTGTTCAATTTGATCTTCTCCAAATTGAGTTTGGTCAAAAGTACCCTGTTGAGTTTTGGATTTTGGTAGATGCCCTTGCATCATAGGATAATACCAATCTCTTTACTCACAAGTCTCCTATAATATTTTCGATGCTGACATTAAAAGATTATTTATATGAAACTTGTAACCTAGTATCTAAGATAAGATATTGTTGATGAAGTATCCATCTTTTACACACTTGTGTAAAACTCTTCATGATTATCAAATATCGATTAATCAGTATCAAGGAATACCTTCATTAGCTCCTACTATTCAATCCAAATTTTTACCTCAAAAAATTATTAGTAAGATAAACACCCCTCAAGCTACCAATAACATTGAAACATAAGTCACTACTATAAACACAATTCCATGTCAATTTAAGCCAAGAGATAGGAAATTTTTATAATTTTTTGATTCTCTCCATACGATAATGTTGTAGTTACTAAACAAGAACATGATTCAACTCCCTCTGATTAGGCCTGTTGAAATAGCTAAGCCTTTACCTTCAAACTTTAATGTAAAATCATTTTTTCAATATCATCATACATATGGACATGATATGGAATGATGTATACATATTAAGCACCAGGTGCAAGACCTAATCCACTCCAATCAAATAAAATATGTAAGTGTTAATGACAGGAAATAAATCAATCTCACCAACTAACTAAAACTTGCAAATATTTTCATACCCATTGCCAAGTCATTCATCAAACTTTGTGCAATGTGGTGATAATTATGAAGAAAAAGATGATTTATCCAAACTTTCAACACGATAGAGTTCAAACTCATAAGGGTCGAACCACTTTGTTTCCTAGAATTTATTTTACACATATTGATGTATCCATAAATGAACCTGATGGTCCCCTTTATATCATTGGTATAATTAATGATAAACCCACAAGGGGCATACTCAGTGATCCTGAGTGTCTAGAGAATGTGATCATTGAATAATTCTTATTTGTGCAAAAACTTTACAAAGATAACTATGAAAAATCAAAAGAATGGTTAAAAACTCATTATGGTTTTGTTCACCCTAATGAGAGGCTCAGAGATACTTTCATATAAGTCATTTTATGTTTAAAAGACTTGTTATTCTTGTTAATTAACATGACTAGTAGTAGACTATAGACTAATATATTTACTTACTTTGCTTTATGTTTGGATAATTTGGTAGATATATTTGAGGTAATGTTTTATGTTAAATGTGTTGCTTTTATGATGATATCGATGAGTTAATTATGCAGTGTTAATCTTTTATTGCCATAATTGGTGTCCTTTTCTTAAGGGTTTTATTCAGGGTATTTAAAAGACTGATGATGAAGTTAAACTCCCTGTTTAATCAAAGGAAGACAATCACGCCATTAATCAGCCCAGCTAGATGATGAATCGCTCAAGTCTAAATCAGCTTCTTTGTAGTTGGTTTAGAAACTTCTAGTCCCAACGCTAATCTGGCAATACTTCTCTATGTCTATTCTCAATCATGTTTTAGTTTTGCTTTAGTTTCATTTAAATCTTTAGTTTTGACGCCTTGAATCTTGGCAGTTAATGCCATGTTGTGAATCTAATAAGGATATAGCTATAAATATCCATGTTTCAGATTTAGATAGAGTTCGATAATTTTCAACTAGAAATCTTATAATGGTTGCAATACTCTGTTCTGCATCCCAATTTGATCAATTTGAATGAATATAAGAAGTTAACTTGAATTATTGTGTTAAGATATCTTACCAGAGGAAGAGTAGGGCCCGCTCAACCAAAGGAATTGATCTTGTTTGGTATTTTCTGAGTTCATGTTATTTATATTCATTAATATTGAATCTGAAGTGTTAGATGTTAAAACTCGAATGTTAAGTTAGTTTGAATCACTTTTAGCAATTGTGTTTGAATCACTCTTAAGTTTAGTTTATCATAGTTAGAATGGTTTGTTAGATTCATTGTAAGGTTTATTAAGTTAATCAGATTTAGATGTTGTTTGTAAGAATTAAGTTTGGTAATTATCTATTAAGTTTAATTGAAGCAATGATGGGAACTTATGGAAAGATGGAATTGAAGTTTGTTGGAAATATGTTCATGGAAATTAATATTTTTCTTTCTAGATTAATCCTTATTTCCCTACAATTCATTTTTGTTCTTTAAAATAGCATTTATTTTCTAGCAAATCTTAAAATAGATTTCTTTTAAAGTAAATTAGAATCAATATTTGGGTTTCGAATTCTAGATTAATAATTAAGATAATTGTTAGTCTTTTCCATGAATCGGTCTCAATCAAGTCAAATGAAGTCAAAAATAAGTCGACATAACTTTAAATTAGGAAGTAAGAATTAATCCTTATGAATTAGTTGCTAAAGTTCAACTCTTGAGAGCTCCTGAAAGCTCTTGAAGGAGCCAAATCAACACCTGAAGTCACTGTTTATAGTACAAACCCCTCCAAAAGTTTATGACAAACATCCTTATTGCATATAGCTTTGAGACACACCCGGTTCAATAATTAATTGACTAAATGATGCAAGTTGTGACATCAACAACCTTGCCCATCACACCCTACGATAGGTTCAATAACTCTTGCAATAAAATTTGGACCTAAATAGTTTGATGTTTCATTTATCATAGTTCTAATATCAAACCAATTTCATGTGAAGTTAGGATATCCATGGGTATTCTCCATGAATGCAGTCCCAATAGTTATCCACAAATGTATCCAATTCCCATTTGAAGAAAACATGCACACTATTTATCATAGCAGATTTAAACCTTTGACCTCTCATGGAATTTTTCTGCTAGATTTTTTTTAGCCTCAACCAATTAAAAATGTTAAGTGTCATGAGGAATTTTTATTCATGTCATACAATTTTTTTAAAGCTAAGTGTATAGTCGAGTTATCCCTTAGTAACATCTCACTTGAGGTTACTCAGTCTACAATGACTTCAATGAATATTTTTTGTACCCCACAAGTGGTGGATGAACCTAAGTTTGAACCAAGTTTCATCCCTCGTCAACCTAGCATGTATGTTTTTGTTCCACCTTTATCATCCTACAAAAGATCAAGATATAATCATGTAATTAACTTTGTGCATTCAAAAAAAAAAAAAATTATTAGACCTAAGAATATAGTGGTCTCCTAACTTATGGCGGCCCCTTTAGTTCCTCCTCCAAAGGAAGAAAAGAGACAAATGTTGGGAAACACCTCTATTATACTATCACAAGACGACACTTGCACGGCAAGAAATAGAAGTGTAAAAGAGTGTAAACAAAGAATTCATGCCTTAGCTCATCAACTTGTTGAAAAGTGTAAAACTTTACCTAATAATCATCCATTCATCCAATCCAACTTTGATGAATTACTTCCCACCCATCCATCCTCATCATCACCTGACTTCACTCTACCACCCTCACCAAACAAAGAAATTGAACCTTACCTATCCCAACCTAAGAAATGAATGAAAGAGGAACATATGAATGATATTAACCATAATCATGATAGTGAAGAAGAACATAAGATAGAAAAATAAAAAGAAGACAATAATGAACTAGCTCTTATGTTTTCTAAATCAATGAATTTAAATGAGGGTAGCCATGATGGTCCTCAGGTGATGAGAGTGATTCACCATGTGTTGAACCTAATGCTACTCCTTGAATGATACTTGTAGTCCCTTTAGTATGTGGTTTTCCTTCCATTAATGATGAGCAAGATTTATATGCAAACAATATGTTCTAGATTAGCTCATATGCATAGTACTTTTATGAGTGTTTTTATGATTTTTCTTGCACATGATGTGATCTCCTTTGATGTTATTCTTGTTATATCTTTGTGTTTTTTATTTTTCTTTGGATGACCCTTGTTGTTCTCATTGGCACAAGGATACAAATAAAATGAATCTATCATGGCATTCATCTATTTGTATCTTCATTCTTCTTTATATCATGAACATTATTATATTGTGTTCTCTTTTGGGAATGATGCAAGGTGTTAATACATTTAGGTCTCTTCCATATTAACCTAATATCTTATTATTACCTTAATTTTTCATTCATCCATTTTGTTTGTAGTTCTATGAGTATCCAGGGAATGATTTCAATTCTGATCCTAATTATATTATGTATATTATCTATGGTTTATACTGACCCCATATATTTGGATCTCTTATGTGATATATGTTGTCTTTTTATGTGGTTTTGTTTTGCAGGTGACCCCTTGTTATGAGTTAGCTTTATTGGGGACATATCATTAGCATAGGTTTTTTCAATAAGTTATCATGACCCTCTCATGTTCTATATCTAGTTTTACTCTACCTTAAGGAAATTTCTCATAGTTGGTGTTAGCAATTAATTTAAGGTGGGTGCATTCATTCCATTATGTACTTCATTTTTTTCACACACATTGAGCTTGGTGATGTGTTCACTTGGATTTGGATCATTATTGTAGCACCTTATCAAAATTATTGGGATTATAATTCTTGGTACGGTTGACATGGGAATGCACCTAGTGAATATCGGACTTCACTAGCCCTTGTGTGTGTCTCATTTTCTATTTTGCAAAAACTCACCTAGTGAATATTAGACTTTACTAGCATGTGTTGTTTCTTGTCAAATCTCACCTAGTGAATATTAGACTTCACTAGCCTATGATGCTTTGGTTCATGAGTCACCTAGAAAATATCAGAATTTGTTAGCTATGATTCATGAATGCATTAGGTATGGATCCTAGTAATATTTTTGTGGATCTTGTTAGTTCATGATTTTCATACCCTATTTGCATGTTTGCATTTTGTTTACATCATATCTTCTTTATGTTTGCATCATGTTTTCATTGTGTCATGTTCGTATTATGTTATGTTATGTGTCTTCATCATTTATACTTCATGATTTTCATGCTACATTGCACTTCATGTGTGTGTTCCTTTTTCCTTATATTATTTTTCCATAGGATCTTGAATCTGGGAGCTAGTGCATCCCCTAGATTCGATGTCATCCTATCTCTTCAATGTTTGGATAATTGAATCCTTCTTAGATTATTCATACTTTATTGTGAATCTAAGCATAAGTTCATACCCTCACTAAAGTGGAGGCTAAATTCAGCATAAAAAATCTTCACCCTTGACAATTTCACACTAGGTTTAGCTCCCCCTATGTGCTTGGACCTAATTATGCATTTAACTGCCCATTTTATGAATATCTTTAGAAAATTAAAATATGGGAATGAAAATAAGCATTTAATATTTACCCTCGATGTTTAAGGCCTTGATAAGGATGGTTCTTAAACTAGGGTACCCAACACCCTTTTTAAGACCTTTTTGGCTCAAATTTAAATATATCAGTATTGGTATTCTATTATTTGAAATTTTGATTTTTTTTTTTGGCTATCAATATTTGATTTTTTAGGAAATTAAAATAATTGCATATAAATAATACAAATCATTTTCACCATTTTAATCATAATAAATCCTAGCATGTTTGTGAAGGAAATTGAGATTATTATTGAATAATTAAGAGTAGTTAAGAGCATAATTATCAAGATTATTACAACATTTATTTCATTCAAGCATCATGTTAGCCATGCATAATTTTTATGTGATTTTGTTTATGTTTTATGCTCATTTTTTTGTGAGTACTAACACTTGTAGGACTTCAAATCAAGCATCAATTTCTCCTTGAAGGTGATGAGAACATGACTTCAATCCATCAAGGAATACAAATCTAAGTGGTGAGTTGCAACAATAGTAAATTCATTACTTTTTTTATCATTTAGCCTCTTCCCTACCAAGGTTAAGCTCTATTTTTCCATGATCATAACTATTGTGGAGGTAAAAATACCAAAATAGGGTTTGACTTTGGCAATCCCCTATATGGCACAACCCTTCCCCCTCTTTCATGTCTACATTTTTTTAGATATAAGGAAAATTGGAGGAATATTGAATAATAATTTATCATTCATGCATTAAGCCCTATAAGTTGTTAAATCAAGGAAATTAGATTTTATCAACAACAAACAAAGTTTTAACAGTGAACCCAGAAGAGAAGAACTTGTAGATTAGGAGAAACAAGAGTGTGAAGTTACATCTTGAGTAGAATTCATCCATTCTAGGGTGCCCAATACCCCTGTCTAGCTATTTTTTCCTCAAGTTTACACGTCAAGTTCCCCTGAGTCTTCCTTTTTCTTTTTTGGAGTCTATTTTTGTTTGTCTATTCTACATTCTTAAAAAATCCCAATAGTTTTTTGCATTTTCATATAAACCTAGGAACATACTTTCATAATAAAATTCAATCAATTAAAAGTCAATTAATAACAACACATAATTCCCCAAAGGATTAAAACCCTGATCCACCATTATGGCTCTTCCATTGAGGTTCGTAGCCAAGTGAATATTGAGATAATTTTTAATCCTTAAATGTCCCTAATTGGAAGAAATGTAATTTAATACCTAGATCCCTTTTTCACATTAAACAAAAACATTTGACCTAAATTTTTGGGTATTACATAGTTCCTTCATGGTTAACTCATGCTCCATATTTTAGAAAAAGTGTTTGGCATTTTTTTCTACTAAATCTCCAAATAATTTTATGAAACCCTTAGGTTAGTGCAAGAGAATTTGAAATATCTAAAGGATTTGATGAAACCCTTAGGTTGGTGTAAGAACATAAGCTATGAGGGAATATGTTAGAGTTGATCCCTCAACCCTACAACTCCCAAAGATCACCAACAATCAAACACCTATCACAAAAAGAGATAAAATACAAAATATGGAGGCCAAAAGATGATTGATCCAAAAAGGTAAATGATCAATAATGTGAGAACCCCATAATAAGAGAATACTAATATAATGAATCCTTATAAAAAGGGGGAAAAAAAAAAAGAAATCCTAGGTTAGGATAAGCCAAGAACATGACGTGTCCTTATCTTATGATTAGAGACAACAAAAAATTATATGATATAAGTGAGAACAAGAAAAAGGATTGAAGGTAAATAACATAGAATATAATGCAACACACACAATACATTCACCTTAAACCCTTCTTTCTCCTCAAATAGAGCTTGAATTAGAGTACACCCTAGATCCACTTGATTTACTCTTTGATGTGTTGATGGAGGAATGTGGTTTCTTATACAAGTAGTACGATGATAGGATTGATATGATGAATGATAAAATGAATGGCATGAAGAGAACATAGTGGAAAATTAGATATAAAATGGGAGAAGTAAATAGAGAATTTAGTAGAATAACAATGATATGAAAGAAGAACCTTAAAATTATGTGAGAGGCCTCTCATTTATATAATTTCTATTAAATAAATCAAGGTCCAAGATATATTGATTGAGGATTAGGTTTTGGATCAAATTTGTAGTCATGTGAGAAGTATTACATGAGGAATAATGTCTAGGATTAGAAGTCGGATTAGGGAAACATATTTATATGTATGGATGGTATTAAGAGATGTTATATGAAATGAATGGATGGGATAAAAAGTTAGTTTAACTTTTGTCAAGTGTCTAGATTCAATGAATCTAGACAAGGTCTTAGTCATGTGAGAGGGGCACTTGTCACATAATGGAAAGTTTATATGTGATCTATGTGAATGAATCCAATGAATAGGATTAAATGGATAATGATTGATGGATAAAGTGGAATTAAATAATGGAGAAAAAGGTGGTGGGGATTAATTAGCCTAAATTAATTAATTAACTAATTTAGTTATAGGGTTTTGAGATAAAGGTAAGAGATAAATTAATTAAATAATTAATGAATATTTATCTAATTAATTGGATCTGGAAGAATGTGGGATAAATTTGATGGAATTAATCAATTAATTAATGGCTTAAGATAGTTTAAAATTAGGCATGGTTGGGTAAGGTTATATTTAAGTTGTCTACATTTTTCCCCTCTTTGAGATGATGTTGTGATTAAGAGAAGTAACATAATTTTCAAGAAGAATAAAACATGGTGGGTAGGAAATAGATAAGGACTAGTGTCATGATGACCTATTCATTGGCTAGGATGAGGAAGGATGACAAGGAGGTAGTGGTATTCCCCCTCAAGAGAATAGGTATTCTCTCGAAATGGATGGGAGGAATAGAGGATGAAGGATAAAAGGATAGGTTAAAATAGCTAAGGATGATGAATATAATAGAGAGGGAAAATGGATGATAATCAAGTTTTAATAACTTATAAGAAACCTAGATTTGATAGTGTAATTTACATTATGCACCAAGGTGTAAGGAAGCAGGGTGACAACGTGCAAAATACATGATCAAAAGGTCAAGTGCAAAAATATGCCTTATAACACCATGATATGGAAGAAAATTATGCCCTTGTGGTAATAGAGTTCAAAGACCATGATAGATTAAAATAACGATAACACAAACAAGAAACAATCAAGAATGTACAATAAGCCAACAAACAAACAATGATTATGCCTCTAGTCAATCTAAAAATTTATTGATTGAAGATGATGAGGATAAAAAATGTGACGATAAGAACAATGCATACCACAAGGATTATGTTTTTTATAATAATAAAAACACATGGATTGGTAAGGATACATCCCTATAATCATAGTTTGATAGTGGATTAATAGATTTCAGTTGATTTGGATTAATATCATGGATTTCTTATGGATGATGGGCTAGAATGCAAGATTAGATTACATGGATTAGGATTGATTTTATTTGGATGGATTGATTTTAGATAGTTGGATTGGAAGGATATATGGAGGATAATTGGATTGAATAGGATAAAATTGGATCTTATGGAGGATATGATGGTTAGGACAGATTAATGAATGAGATAAAATAAAGAGGGAGAACTAAGGATTGGTAAAATATGGGTGGATAGCTTAGCTAAGAGATATATGGATTGATTGGATGGACAATGGATTAGAGATAGGAGGATAGGACGAGGGATACCCAAGGAATATGTTGCAAAGGAGAAAGATTCCCAACAATATACATAGTGCAATTGTAGATGGAAGATGGTGGAAAAAGATGCATGAGATGGAAGGATAGTGCATAAAAAATATGAATGGAAATGAGAGTAAGGGTTGCATTGTCCAAATCATGCATGGATATTTTTACCCTAGTTTTGATCAAGATAAAAGGAGGGAAGGGAGGATATATTTAGATAGGATGAGGGATAATGGATAAAGGATATTGGAGGATATGGATAAGATGTGTTAGGTAATATAGAATGCATGAAGCATGCATATTTGACCCCTAGGCTTCCCATCAATATCAAAGATGGGGAGGGATAATGGAGTTGGATAGGATGATGATATGCGATAAATGATATGGGTAGGATAAGGTAGGTAGGATATGTGATGCTTATGAATATATTTATCCTTCTCAAGATCAAAGGATGGAAGGGATGATGCATTTTTATAAGATGATGGATAGAGGATGAAGGCTTGTGGAGGATGTGGATAAGGTGTTGTAGGTATGATAACACAGATGAATATCCCCCCAAGTGTAGAGTGAAAGAGGATGGGGAGATTATGTATGACACCTATTTTCCATTTTTTCATCATGTTATTTTCCCAAGGCACCACAAGAAGTGCTTTTCACCATTGGATGAATTATTTCTCTTGATTGTTTTCATTTTTTCATTTTTTCAGTTTTTTTTCATTTTTTCATTTTGGATATTTGGAATAGTATGGATGGATATGGTTTTGGGTAAGGATTTGGATAGGTGGATTGGGAAGATAGTAAATGGATAAAAAGGAAATGGAGGAAAGACTTAAGCATCTAGTTCCATATATGGTATCCCTTGAAGATGTTTTATAATGGATCATGGAAATTGGAGGTATGCTCATAATATTGGTAGAATGATGATAAGGGTGATGAAATGTATGAGAATATGGGGAGATATTTATTTATGTAAATGATTGGATTAAAGGAGTATGATGGGGAATGAAATGATAAATGATAGATGTTAGATAATAGATGGGGTTTTGGAATACCCGTGGATGATTGGATGGGAATGTTGTCAAGACCAACATTGGCACACACTTTGAGAGGTGGTGGAGTTGTGGAAGATAAGTTGATTTTAGATTTTAAGATTTAGATGGAGGAGTGGATGTAGATTTTGCAAGATAGGAACCCAAAATGGATTTGGAGGATGATGAATTTTTATATGGAGTTGTGGAAGGATTTTTATTGAAAAATTTGGATACTAATTTAGATTTCAATTTGAAGTGCATTAATTCTATGAGTTGCTTAGGGATCCACATGGTTTTTTATTTTTTCTTCATGGGCCTTTGTGGCTATTTAGAGTTAGATTTTTTTCTTTTGGATCATATTTGTATTTTTTTTTAGCATGTCTTTTGAATGGGACATGTTGATCCTTGGATTTGTGTGGATTTTTGGTTTTATTATTTTTAGATTTTTCATCCAAATTGCTTTCAAGAGCAATATGATTGGTGGATGGAGATGAATGATATAGATATTTTATGGATTGTTAAATGTATGTAGTATGTCAAAAGTATTTTAAGGATGTGTGTCTTTATTTATCTTAGTTTATAATAAGATGAAAGGAATTTGAGATAGGGAGGATGGGGATAGTGGATGGAGGGATATAAAGACCCAAGATGGATGAAAGGGGTGAAGGACTTTGTTTTGAGACATAGGGGCCAAAAATGGATGGAAGGGATGAAGGATTGGGATTTGAAATATAAGGGCCCAAGATGGATTTAAAGGATTGTGATGTGGGTATTTGGAATTATATTGAGGGATTTAAGATTTTGGAGGAATACCAAAATCTTGAGCTTGGTAGTCAAGGGCATAAGAATTAGCATTTTCTTTGATTTGGATGGGTTCTAAGATGCCTTGTTCATGAATTCTTAACCCTTTTCCTTAATATTATATGGTTTGAAGTCTCCAATTGGGTAGATGGAGGGATAGGAGATTCATGAGATTTAGAAGATTGGGGTATAATTTTATTTATAGGAGATGGAGATGGATGCATGACATGGGGCTATTACATAAATTTATTTTTGCATGGTGATCTAGCCACCTTTGCTAATAGTCCTTGGAGGAAATCATGAAATACATAGGGTGAAGTAGATTTGTAATATTAGGGTGATGTGTATTTAAAGGAGGTGGGAGATTAATAGGTGCAATAAGAAGTGGAAGCTTCCATAGATTGGTAAATTGAGGATGAGGATGAGGACCTTGAAAAAGAGTTGGAGATGGGGCTTTTGGGATGTAGATGGGTTGGAGGGAAAAATTTTATAGGCTTTGTTTCCCTTGTCAAAAAATGGGAAGATAAGAAATAGGAGATGGATTGGGATTGGATTGAGCTAGGGAGGATGGAAGTTTGACACCAAGACTAAGGAAGTATCTAAGCATGTTAGTGGTGGATGGGATTGATGTGGGTGGGATTTGAGGGGAAATTTTGATGGGGGTTTTAATTCACTTTTCAAAGGAAGACAATGGATAAGAAATAGGAAATCAATTGGGAGTGGATATAGGTTTTTGAGGTGGAATAGATGTGGAGAGATCATATTGGTCCACAAGATTCTCATTATCATCATATGTCCATGATACTTAGGTTGGTCAACATGACTATCCTAATAATCATCAATGTAATTGGGGATGACCTTGAGTGTGATTTTTGGTCGTGTTGGGGTAGGTTATGATTTCATGATATTGCATTGGGTTGGGATGGATGAGGGTGGATTATAAAAAATTAAATTATATGGAGGATATATTAGATGGTTAGACATGGTAGAGGATTGATTGGAAGAGGAAAGATAGGAATTTATTTTGGATGGGGATGGAAATTAGGATGATAAATTAGAAATAGATTAGGGATTAGGAGAATAGGACTTAAGGTCAAATATAGAGGATGCAATTAGATTTGAGGTGAATATGTAGATGAAGAACTAGTTTAGATGGGAGATTTTATTGGAAAGATATTAATGGATGAAGCGATAGGTTAGCTAGGAGATTGAATTGGAAATATTTTAATGGATGAAGAACTAGGTTGGAAGGATTTAGAAGGTTTTGATGGATAGGGGATAATATCAAAAGGAGGACAAATATTGTTGGGTGACTTGGATAGATGAAAGATTGGATGGACTTGGATGAAAATATTGGGAGATTGGTTGGATTAGGATGAAGGTTTTTCTTGCTTTACTAGGAGGTATATTTGAAAGCACACAAACAAAAAAAATGGATTGAATAATTGGGAAGATAGTTATACATTGGTTTAGCACATGAGGGCATACCGAGCACTTGCACAAGCCCATAATTGTTCAAGTGGGAGTGTTAACTTAAAATGGGCCCACCATCCAAAGGATAATCCCCAAGATTAGTGTACATAACTTATCTTTCAAGATTAAATAGATAGGGATCCAATTGCACAAGTTTTTACCTTTTCCCTTTCTTTAGCGGTCTTAAGACCTTACCCAAAGAACTTCTATGTCTACTCAAGGAGATACATGCTAAGTAACTTCAGGCATGATACTATACCTTTCACCACACTAAGCAATGGCCAAAAGGTCTTAGTCTAGGATAAACAAGGTTGCTAGGGAGTCCTCTAAATAACTCAAGGGTATATGAGGCCCAATACATAGATTAAAGTGAACAATTCCAAAACACTAAGAGGAGAGATTGGCCCAATATTCACCTTCACTTCTCCAAGGTATAAATTTATTGGATGATTAATGCAAATTGACAAGATTCCATTTCTAAGAGAGGTGTGTTTCAATTCACCTCTTTCTCTTTATACTCTATCAAAACACAAGAGTTGAGGTCATCTCCTAAGATGATGAAATCCATAGGAATGCCTTCTAAAATGAACCATCCAAGTGTTTTGTCGCCCAAGATCACATAAAGAATAAGAGGAGAGAATACACATGATGGGTTCCTTGGGATAACAAATAGAGGAAAAGAAAAGAGTGAGTGATGTTTTTTATCCTTGATATCACATAAAGGTGCAATTGGAGAGCATACACATCACTCACTCAAAGACACATCAAACAATGTTCATTAACCTTAAGAAAATAAATGTGCCTAGATTAGTGGAAAAAATAAAGCACTAGGAAAGTGAATCTACAAGAAATATGTTAGTATTTTAATGATTTTTGCTTTTGAAAAGCGATTTTAAGTTGCAAAACAAAGGGTTAGATGAAAAATTATCAAAGAAAATGATTGTTGGCATTAAGATAACGATAAAAATTTGGAACCCTTATGTGATATGGGTTGGTACACTCACCCCAATGATAGGGTGTGGGGTGGGTTGGTATTCTAAAAGATAAAACTTAGAAAATTTATGAAAGAAACTAAAACATAAGCACAAGTCTGTGAAATGACGGTGCTACAAGACCAAACAGAGGCACATTTTGATAGAAAAAAGTGTTGAAACATAGCAAAAATAAAATTATACCTATGCACATGTGTGGATTTATAAAGTAGAAGTACAAGTTAAAACATAAGCACAACAAGTGAAAATAAAGGCACAAAAATTTAAAATAGAGGCACAAAAAGTCAAATTAGAGGCATAGAAAGTTAAAACAAATGTGCTAAAATTTATAACGAAGGTAGTGAAAGTCATAATAGAGACATCAAAAGTTAGCACAAAGGCATAGAAATTTAGATTAGAGGTGTTGAAAGTCAGAATAGAAGCACACTTCTACAAAACCCCTATATCTAAATAAAAAATAATGACTAATCATAATTTTTGCAAAATAGAATGTTAGGAAAAATCTAAAATATGCATAGGAAATAAATTAGAAAAACCTAAAAATAGAACATTAGGAAAATGCAAGAACAAGCATAGAACAACCAAGGGTTAGCACTAAAAACAACTAAAAAATTAAGCATAATGCAAGCCCAGTTTCTTAGAACAAAGACACTAAAAGTCAAAACATAGGAACTGCTAGTCACTAAAAAGGCACAGTAGGATCTAATGGAGGCACCAAAAATTCATGACATAAGCACAATTTTATCTAATGGAAGCACTGAATCATAGAGTCAAGCACCGAACCAGAACCTACAACCATAAACTCAATAAAAATTCACAAAAGAGGTCAAAATAGGGATGTGGGTCCCACCAAACATGCCAAAATAAGAAAAAGGAAAAGGATTGAAGATTAAAAAACATAGAAGATAATATAAAACACACAATACCTTCACCTTAAACCCTTCTTTCTCCTTAGATAGAGCTTGAAGTTGAGTGCACCCTAGATCCACTTGATTTCTCTTTGATGTGTTGATGGAGGAATGTGATTGCTTATACAAGTTGCATGATGATAGGATTGGTATGATTAATGATCAAATGAGTGGAATGAAGCTAAGATAATGGAAGATTAGATAGAAAATGGGAGTAGATAGAAAATTTAGTAGGATAACAATATGATGAAAGAAGATCATGTAAATGGGGTGAAAGGCCTCTCATTTCTAGAATTTCCATGAGATAAATAGAGGGCCAAATTAAATTGATTGATGGATGGATATGATTGATTAAGGATAAGGGTTTAGATCAAAGTTGTAGTCATGTTACAAGTCTTGTGTGAGGGATAAGTTCTAGGTTTAGAATTAGGATTAGGGAAACATCTTTATGTGAATGTATAGGATTAAGAGATGTAATATGAAATAAATAGATGATATGGAAAGTTAGATTGAATTTTGGAAAGTCTCTAGATTCAATGAATCTAGACAAGGTCTTAGTAATTTGAGAGTGGAACTTATCACATAATGAAAATTTTAGATTGTAATCCATGTGAATGAATCTAATGAGTAGGATTAAATATATAAGGATTGAGGGATAAAGAGAAATTCTATAATGAAGGAAAAGTTGGTGGGGGTTAATTAGCCTAAATTAATTAATTAATTAGGAGTTAATTAATTTATTTATTTGGAGGATTTTGGGTTAAATGTAATGCATATATTAATTAAATAAAGAATAAATATTTATCTAATTAATTGGCTAGGAGAAGGTGAGATAAAAGTTGATGGGATAAATTAATTAATTAAATAAATATCATTTATTTAATTAATGGCTTAAGATAGGCTAAAATTAGGTGTGGTTGGGTAAGGTCATATTTTAGGTGTCTAAAATAAGTAATCTTAAGTAATAAATTTCTTTAACATCCCCCTTAAGTCTAACTTAGGGAGTAGCTAAAACCTAAAAATGTGAATGAATAAAATGCAAAGACTGAGTCCTTACAATTGTATAGGAGCGAATTTGCACCCCCTACACAAATTCCCCTTTTACACAACCTCACCTTAGAAAATCAAATCCGAAGATGAAATTCTACATCACCCAACTACCTTCCTTCCACTTGGAATTTGTCTTTTGTGTTGGTGAGAGAATTTATGTCAGGGACGCACGCACGATGCGTAGACATCCGCACAGAGTACTTTTGTCCCTGACAGATTCTCATATCTGAAGTTGGCAGAGGCGTTACACTTTCGATTGGGAAAGATTTGTAATGTCCCTCTTCAACCAACCGACCCTGAAAATGGTAAATTCTTCCCTCTTCTCCTTCAAATTCATCCATCTTCATCTCATTTCATTCTCTAAGCAACAAATTGGCATTTTCTTAGCATTCTCTTCACTCTCAAGCAACACTTCAACACTCCATTGCAGCAACAACACTCCATCAACTCCACATAGCAAGTGTGAAACAAGCCATAGCAATGTGGGCTTGGGGTCTTGTGAGACTTCCCTTCATCATAGTTGTGGTTGTGGTGACCTTTCCAAGTTTGTATTCTCCTCCATTAGCTAGTGAGCTTTTGGGTGGAGGTGGTAATGTTTCACTCCTCTCCTTTATGATTAGATTGAGTAGCATTATATTTTTTTGTAGTGTTTATTGCAATCTCTACTTTCTTTACTTCTTTATTGCATATTTCTACTTGTTGGAAATATGTGCCTCAAACAATACAGGTTGAAACCTCCATGAGTGCCAAGTCGGTGTGATAGGTTCCATGTCTAGCCGACTAGCAGTTTGCTTTATTCAGTTCTGACCAGGTCGTTGTGACCTTGTTACTGTCTTGTCAATTTGTACATTGAGAAGTCTATCGCTATTACATAGTGTGTTCGTTGTGACCTTATAGCGCTCAGGAGACCTCTGGCCAACAGGCCATTCAATCATGAATCGGAGTGTCTCATGGCGACTGGGGTTTCGAAGTGACTTCAACACTCGGGGAGAAGTCTCAGGGAACAATGAATGTCTTACCGATAGGAATTCATATGTTGTCTTCGTCGTAACAAAGAGTCTCAAAGAAAGGTCTTATCGATAGTTGAAAGTCATGACGATAGGGACACACTCGGGAGTTATCGATGTAACTCTAAGTCTTCGTTATAAAGTCTGGGCGATATGCAAATGTTTCACCAACGGAGGCTCAAGGGATGACTCTCGGGGTAACTCATATTGGCTCGGTGAGAAGTCACCGCGAAAGAAAATGTTATGCCGACAGTGTTTGGTTTTTTTCATCGAGGAGACTTGGCTGAAGGAAGTGCCATCGGTAAGATGTCCTACCAAAGTGAATATGTCTCAGTGACAAAGACTCAAGAGTTAGTCTTCGGTGTAACTCTTGTCGAATGGTGGTCATCGATGGAACACTGTGTTTTCGGTAAGAAGTCCTAGTGACTCTAATGAGTCTCGCCGATGTTGAAGGATCTTTGGGGTAACTAATGATCTCGGGGAAACATCTCGGTGATAAGCTCTTGTCTTGCCAACTATTCTTCAGAGCTCGTTATGACTTAATCTCATCAGTATAATGTCACACCGAAAGCTATGAGTTTGGGCGACAGCGATACATGTGGAGAACGTCGGCATGAGGTCTTGGTGAGATCGACAGGTCAAGGCGACTACGTGATGACTCGGTGTATCTCTTGAAGCTTGATAGAACATCTTGGCAACTACGATGACTCTTGGCGGCATCGGTATGAAGTATTTGTGGCATCGGCGAGACACTATTAGTGTCTCACCGAGATGCCAATACAATACAAATTTTGTTGACCAGTTGACCATCCTATGTGGAGTCTCGTGGATGAATCAGAGGAGCCGAAAGTGGAACCATTGGGAGTCTGTTCATTGCGACGATTTTGTGAGGAAGCTTGACGGACATTGAACAACAAAGATATACTCTGTGATTACAGTTTGTAGTAAGTTAGTTCGATCAACAATGGAGAGTGAAGAGTTCAAACTGTATCAGTGTGACTTTGATTCTGAAAAGACTGTAAAGAGAAGAGGTTCTTGTGCAATATTGTTAATGGTGAATGCTGTTGTAAATCAGACACCAGAAAGATAAGTCTGACAATTGTATGTAATCCTTATTACTGTAATACAAAGTGATTTCTCTTGGTGTGGTGGGTTTTTCTCCCATAAGGGTTTTCCCACGTATATCTGGTGTTCTTGTGTGATTGTCATACTCTGTTTTTGTAATATGTTTTATAGTGCATCTTAACTTGACTGTAATTGTAAATTTTAAAGTGTATCTACATTCTTTCCTGAGGTATTGACATTAGGAGAATTGTTTTCCGCATCTAATTTTCCTTACACTACTTTGTTGCTTTTTGGTTGTTTATGGAGGTGGAAACACCAAAATGGGGGTTTGACTAAGGCAAGCCCCTATACAGCCCCAATAGTTTTCTCCTTCTTGCTTGTGTGCAAGTGAAAGTATATGCAGAGCTAGCTCACGAACAAGCATTTTTGTGAGATCATCTTTGTCACCCTAGTTCTCATTTACTTATTTTATCACTTTAGTTTCTATTTCTTGTATTTACTTACTTTTTTCTTACCATCTACACTAGTCAACTAGGCTATCAAATTTTTTTTGGCAGTTTGTATTGTGTTCACTATTTTCTGACCATACGGACACTAACGTGCCCGAGAGATGCCAGCACGTCGCACTAACATCCTAGAACTGCGTTGTTGTCCTCAGATAGAGAGCTACTTGAGGCACAATATTGACTCTGAAAACCAACTTGCCTAGCCCAAACCTAAGTTCAAGATCTGTAAAGCAATCGAAGTACATTATAGTCCTCATCATTCTTGATCCTTGTCTCAAAACATCCCTTTAAAGTGACATAAGTTGGGGCAGTTTTCCGCTCTTGTCTCTTTGTGACCTAAAGCCTTGATGTGGTTGGTCCCCCTCTCTTACAACAACTAAGACTTGATGAGGCACCCATGTACAAATTAAAAATAAATCTCTTAAATGGAGAAAAAGAGAAAACCTCATGGGAAAAACTCCTTTCCAAATGAGAGAAATATGAATGAAGGACAAGATAGCCTTCAAAATAATATCCTAAAATGAGTAGGAACATGAAAAACACCACTAAAGCATGAAATTTATAGAGAACTATCAAAAGATGATTGATATAGTGTTGAAATAAAGAAAATCCTTTGTAATCAAGATGAAGGCCAAGATTAATAAGACAAAAATATGCATGACTACCATCAATGACACTACTTAAAGAAGATCAAATGGAAAACAAAGGAAATTAGTCTGATATTTGAAGATGTACCATTGTAAATTTTCATCCTTAATAATTTCACTTTATGTTTTGGTCCCCCAAAGTTATTGAGCCTAATTGGGTCCCTAAGTTCCTAAATTATGCATTTTATAGCCCATTTTTACCATTTTCTAAGAAATTGAAAGCATTGAACTAATGCATCCAATTATTATTTTTCCCCTGACACTTAATGTCTTAGAAAATAGCACTAAGACCCATTCACCCAAGGGCATATGAGTCCCCCTATTTTATCGAGGACCAATTTTGGATATGTCGGTGTTGGTATTTTAACATTCAAAATTCAAATTACAAATGTCGGCTATTAAGATTCAATTTGTGAGAAATTAGAGAAATGCCTATAAATACCTAATTATTGCATCATTTGAATAGTAAGTGAAACTACCTAGCAATAAGTGAATATCAAGAGCATTCAAGAGCAAGTCAAGAGTAGCATTTTTGTGATTTATTATAGCAATTCAAGATCCAAGCATCACATCAAAGTGTATGTGAGTTCATATTGTCATATTATCATTGTTTTGTGAACGCTAACATTTTTTGTAGGTCTCCAAAGCATTGAAGCAATCAAGAAAGCAAGATCTAAGACCTTGAGCTGATTTGTATGACTTCATTCCTTCAAGGGAGCCATTGAAGGGTGGTGAGTTGCAACACTTTTTGATTTCATCATTCCTTCCTATCCATTATCGTTTTATCATTGATATTGTCATTATGGAAGTGGAAACACTAACACGAGGTTTGACTAAGGCAAGCCTCTAAATGGCACAACCCTTTCCTTCTCTTTGAATTTGTAGGTTTTAGGTTTGAAGAGGAATGAAGGAATCTTGAAGAAAAATTGTTCACTATTGCATTTGAATCCCTATATCTTGTCAACTCATGAAAACTCACCTATAGAATTATCCAACAATGTTTTGAAAAATTTGCAAGCGGAAATGGAGACCTTAGATCTGTCATCAGAGGACCTCAAAAATATAGCAGGAAAGGTGTACAAAGACTCATACACCCTTGGGTGACTCTGTCCTTGTATTCATACCAATACCAATTTTTCTAGGTAGGTACACAATCCTCTACATTTCCCAGATTTTCCTACAAACTATTGTTTCAATTTGTACATTGTCAAGATTTGTATTTTACATATTAGCACACAATATAATTAGGTTAATCATTTAAAATTAATTCTAATCCACTCCAAGGCACAAAAAGATGCAGATCCAGGTCTAATTGGCTCACCTTCATGGTTGAAAGTCAATCTAATCACCTTGTTGATTTGCATCTTAATGTACATTAGAAAAAGGAGAAAAAGCAATCATGGGTTTAGACATTAAACTTAAGGATCACATTTTCTACATTACATTTTGACATAAAAAAATTATAAAATATAAATTAATTCAACCCTAGATCTAGGCTTTTCTTTACATTGCTTTACATTTCTCATATAGGGTTTCATTTTTACATCATAAAACATAAAAAAATAAAAAAATTGAATATCATATTTCATCATAGATTGCATAGGGTTAGTTTTAGTCATTTAAATTAGATCTACATTCAAATTTAATTCATTAGTTCTGAAATTTTTTATTGCATCCATTTAGGCATCTTTCATTTAGCTCAAAAAGGTGAAAAAGGTGCATGGTTTAGTTTCAAAATTGCAGAAAAATCATCATTTTCTTATTTTGGCATCTTAGAATCAATCAATTATTGCACCTAGCTCTGAAAATTACATTCAAATTTTTCAAAAACAAATCAATATTGTTGTATACTTGCATGTTGAATCACATTAGCATAAATTTAGTAAATTATGAAAAAAATATTCACTATTAAACCTATTTGCAAGCAAACCTAGAATCCTTCAATAGTGCCTTACATAGTCAAACTTTGAAATTTTAGACACCCTATCTAGAACTCAGATGCCCTTGGACACATGTTTCCTATTACTAGTGGCTAAGTAAAATTTTGCATAGATATTTGTCTCTGTATTTTCAGACTATTTTTGCCTGTTGATTTATGATTTGAAATTATGAAAAGGTGTTATTACATGTGCAAGAAAGGTGTCATTTTTCTTAATTTGTAGCAAATTTTGGAAAAATTATTGCATTTCAATAGGATAATTTTTTACATCATGTTCTCATTGCAAAAATCTTGTGTTATCATAATTCATGTTCTATTGTCAGATCTTATTAAGCATTTCAAAGAATTTTTGTTACAAGTATGTCACAATGAATTTATTTCCCCTCTTTTGTTATTTTTCATTGATCCCTCTCCCACTATATCTCCTTTGTGTGAGGTTATCTTGGTGAAAGTGAATACAATCTTTAAAAATCATGACAATCATATTTTTTCTTCTCCCGATATCTCTTCTATTTGTGAGGAAGGTATCTTGGTGTTAGAAGATCTGATCATTGAGCATCATGAGAATATTGTTTATTTGTCTCCCCTACCTCTCCCACTTAGGAATATATTGTTGGAGATGAGACTAAAATCATTGATACATTTATGGATTACATAAATGAAAATTCTAAGGTGACATTAGATTCCACCTCCTAAACCTGATGGTGATATCCTAAACTTTACAAAACAACTTACTAGTAATCATGTGTTGCAACAACCAAGTTATAATATTTTTTCTCACACATATAATACTAGGAATAATAAGCAACTAAAAAAAATTCCAACATGCACCCCTTGCCTTAACCATACCTCCCACCCACACCTAAAATTTTACAACATAGTGGTAAAAAAATTGATCTTGTTGAACAACTTTGTAACACTCCTAATATCTCCTTGTGGGATTTAATTCAAACATCTCTTGTTTACCATGGCATGCTTCAAAATTATTTGAAAAAAAATTTGGTCCCTCCTAGTGTATAACCAACCGATGTAGAAACCTTAATTGACAGTATGAATTCAGGTAATGTGGATAGTGACTTTCATCAAAATGAATTACCCCCTTGGAAACAAAAAAATAAAATGATGCTTTGATGATAATGACTATTATTAAAAGGGTTGGGATTAGATGTACCCTTATTTATAATGGCTCAGGGATTAATGTTTGTAGTGTTAATCTTTTCGATAGAATTCAAGTGGACAAGACTAAAATTCAACCCATTGATTTGTTGATCAAAGTTTTTGATAACGTGGGAAGACAACTGCTTAGTGTGATAATGTTACCCTAAGGTTGGTAAGGTTGTGTCATAAACTCCCATCCATGGCATGCCCCATGATCTTTCATATAATCTTCTCTTGGGTAGACCATGGATTCATGAAATGAAAGGAGTGTCTTCAACACTTCATCATTCAATGAAATGCATATACAACAATAAGGTTTACATGATAAAAGCTTATCCTAAATCTGAATATTTTTTACAAACTAAAATAGGAATGAAGAATCCTTTTAGCACATTGACACCAACTACAAAAGTGAAACCTTTACAAATTAAGGACAAATATGAGTGTCTTTCATCCATGATAAAATTGTTGAAAGATGATTGGGGTTCATCATATTTCACACCTACATTCATGGGAGAATACAAGATTATGCAATTAAAATCAAGAAAAGAGAAAGAATTTGCAATGGTATGCACACAATATATTGCTCAATCATAAAATAATACTAGAACCTACAACTTCTAGAAAGGAAGAAAACACAAATTATACATCCACTTATGATGAAAATGATTATGAAAATCCACCTTCTTTGAAGGAAATGGAAGCCATTTATGGAAGATGTTATGGAATTTTAAAACAACTTGGCTATAATTGAAAAGGATGCAATGTAAATGAGCAAGGTATTTGTGTCCTCATAGAGCCTAACATGCAAGAAAAACAAGAGGTCTTGGTTATTGTCCTTAAAAAACATCAAAAACACCTTCAGTTAATCATACAAGAGATAAATAGCATTAGTTGTTGCTCCTTGCAATGTAGTAGTGGTATTATCACACAATACTCACTACTATACATGGGGGTATAAACTTGGCTTTATGCAATCATATTTCATTATCACAAGGAACAACATAACATAACCCAATTTGGCTCATCTTTGTCCCTACACTTGGGGAGCAACAGGTTAGGTAGCCTTGTGTTAGGTGTGTTCCTTCTTTGGATCCCTTTGTATCTCCTTAAAACATTAGTGTAGCAAATACACTAACATTTTAAGGGGGGAATATTGGCCCCCACTCATTATCTGCATGTGAAACAGTCCCTTTTTAGCATATCTCTTAGAAAGTGTGACCTTGTCTATCAATGTGTGGCCTTCTCGATCTATGTGAGTGTCTCTTTGGTGGTGATATTAGGCTTGATATGCCCTAAGGGTGTGTGACCTTTCTTGGCATATGGCTTTCCCCTTGGTGGTAATGCTATGGCTATTATTCCCTATAGTGTGAGTATTCTATTCCACAACTTATCCTCTCTTGGTGGTGATGTCACATGTGATATTCCCTAAGGTGTGACCTTTCATGTATTGAGAAAAGTCCCTT
>VDFB02276011.1:0-43137 GCA_007258455.2 Sequoia sempervirens | reverse complement strand
TCTAAACTTCAAACTGAAATTTCAATTTTTAGCAATGGTGAATTCTGGATGGAATCACTCAAACTAGCTAGGGGGTTTTCGTCCTTGAAACTGGTAATCTTGAGAGGGTTTCCGTCCTCAAAATATTTTGGAAGAACTCAGGTCCATTCTAGCAGCATAACAGTATCATTCATAAGCATAACCCTTCAAATGAGCCCAACACCTCCCTATATAGCTTTTTTTGAGGGAGTTTACAAATTTAAAATTATAATAATTAATTTATCCACTCAAATGTGTTAATGATATCATGCAGCGTCGATATAATACTCCGGCAATCTTCCTTGGTGAATAAATTAAATGATAGCTATAAGCTATTTAATTTATAAGATCTCAAGAGGCGTAATTATTATGTGTCACTTCGATTTGTTAAGCAAATAAACATTAAATGTAAAGGCACGTCTCTTGTGTTAAAGGCCGACTTCCTCCTCTTGGCGCGATTTATCTTTCATTGGATATGTCTACTTGTAAGAAGTTATATTATTATTCTGGCCGACTTGTATTAAATAAAAGGTGGCGACTCTTCAAGATGTATAAATAAGAGTTCTCTTTCTCATTGTGATCATTAAGTAAGTCAAGTTCGATTCATTCAAGTGCGAATTTCATCAAGAGCAGATTGCAAATTTATTCAAGGGCAGAGTTAGATATTAAGGAGGTGCAGATTATTATCTGCCATTGCATCTTGTGTAGGTGCTGAAGATTGGCCTTGTAATTGGCCTCATTGTAAAGAGAATTGTTGCCACTATTTATATATATAAGAGAGATCTTTGTTGTTGGGTTTTTCTCCCTCAAGAGGAGGGTTTTCCCAGGGTATCTGCTGTGTTATTGTCTGATTTTGAATTAATTTTCTGTGCATATAATCTGATCATTAAAATTTACATGGTATGAGAGCGGGTTTGAGAGGATCATGATCAGATTATTGCTAATCAACATACCCTACTTGTTCATTTGTTTACACTAGTCAAGATGGTGAACGGTTTGAAGGTTGAGGATAGACTCGAGGGAGCATCTAACTTCACTTCATGGAGATTTAGGATCATGCTTACCTTGCGTGAAAATGACTTGGGTGAGTTCGTGGAGTCTAGCGTTCTTGAACCTGAGGAGGAAGAAGAAAAGTTGCAGTGGGTGAAGAAAGACATTAAAGCAATGAAGATATTGGTTGATTTCGTCAAGGATCATATTGTGCCTATCATCTCTAAGTTGAAGACAGCGAGAGACATGCTCAAAACCTTGGAAGAGATGTACGAAATCAACAATACTAGCCGAGCACTTGCACTAAAGCATCAATTGCATCATGTGAAGATGTCAAAGGGAGAATTTGTTATTGCATATTTCATGAGGATTTCAGATTTGAGAGATCAGCTCTCAACAATAGGACATATGGTTGATGATAAGGACTTGACCATGCTAGCTCTCAATGGTCTACCTTTGTCTTGGGAATCTTACATTGAGGGAATCACTGCAAGATCAAAATTGCCTAAGTTTGATCGCCTAAGATCTGATTGCATTCAAGAAGAATCAAGGTTGGTGGCAAGAGGAGTTGGTCAAAGTTCAAAGAATGAAGACATTCATGTTCTCGCCTCCCATACTTCAAAGAAGAAAGGAAAAGATGGAAGGAAGGGTTTCTTCAAGAGGAATCGAGACAAGGGAAATGATGATGCACCTCCCTTCAAGAAGAAGAGAGACATGTCCAAGATTCAATGCTTTAGATGTGATAAGTTTGGGCACTTCGCTAAGCATTGCCCAACTAGACCTAAGCAACAAGTCACCGTTGTGGATGTTGATGATGCCTCTCCACAAAAGGATTCAAGTGAATATTTGTTCTATTCAACATTATCAAGCAGTGTACCTTCCGACACCAACACTTGGATAATCGACAGTGGAGCTTTACGACACATCACCGATTTTAAGGAGCACTTTTCAAGTTTGGTGGAGAAGGAGTCTTCCGAACAAGTCATAATTGGAGATGATGCTAGCTACTCCGTGAAAGGAATTGGGACCTCTACACTTCATTTGGATTCCGGCATCATAGTTCAGTTGAGTAATGTTCTTTATGTTCCTGAAATCAAGCACAATCTTATTTCTATTTCAGCTTTGGAAGATAAAGGATATCAAGTTGCCTTCTCCAAAGGCAAAGTTCTAGCATGGATGGAGAACTCTAGCTTCAAGGATGCTCAAGTAATTAGAGTTAGACATGAAAACCTTTACAAGGTTTGCACACGTTCTTTACAAGCTTTGGTTCATGATTCTTCAAGTCTATGTGATCTTTGGCATCGGAGATTGGCTCACCTACACTTCTGAGCCCTACCTATCATGGAGAAGATGGTGGCGGGCCTTCCGAAGTTCAACTAGGAGCACGAAGGTACTTGCAAGGGCTGCGCATTGGGTAAGAATATAAAAGCCCCTTTTCATAGTAGGGAAAATAAATCTAAGTGTATTTTAGACCTTATTCATTCCTCGACCATTCCGATTTATGCAACCGCGTCCGTTCACTGGAGTGATTCTTGTATTATGGGCTCCTTCTTTTGCATTGATGACCACTCTAGGAAGACTTGGATTTATTTTTTGAAAATCCAAAGAGTCCGAGGAGCGCCGGATAGGTTTAAAGAGTTTAAAGCCTTGGTAGAAAAACTTTCTGGTAAAAGAATTAAGGTCCTCAGATCTGACAATGGTGGAGAATACACCTCTGACAGTTTTCAGAATTTTTGTATTGATGTAGGGATTAAGAGGGAGTTCTATGTTCCCTATAATCCTCAACAAAATTGTGTTGCAGAAAGAAAGAACATGACAATCGTGGAAGCAGCAAAGGCCATGATTCATGATCAAGATTTGCAAACCTTCTTATGGGCAGAAGCTTCCAGGGCGACTGTATATGTTCAGAATAGATGTCCTCATAAGGTCCTGGAAAACATGACTCCGGAAGAAGCATTTACAGGGAAGAAGCCTAAAGTCAGTCATTTGAGGATCTTTGGATGTCCTGTCTATATTCATGTTCCCAAGGAAAAGAGAACCAAGTTGGAGCCTTTTGGCAAGAAGGGAATATTTGTGGGCTACAGTGAGACATCAAAAGCCTACAGGATATACATTCCTGTGTCGGGTTGGACGAGACCGCAGGGATGTCACACACCACACCTCCCCTCCTCCCTCCCTCCCTCCCTCCCTCCCTCCTCCTCCCTCCCTCCCAGGAAGATGTTGCATTCGGGAGATCTGTGGACTCATATGGGAGATGATAATGAAGAGTTCCCCCCTCAGATAGTGCTGACTCATACCCCCGAGATTCGGGGAGGAGACTCTTAACCTAAAGAAGATATTGATCCCATTGAACCCCGGGTAACCCGGCTGATGGGCTCACCGACATTGTTATTGTGGGAGAAAGAGACCCTATGGCCAAAGCAGATTATGCAAGAGAGGCCGAAAAGTTTGCAGCCCCTAGAGGTGAAGCCATCTCAGAGGTTGCAAAAGGCCGCCATGCCTCCGCTATGTTGCCTTTGATGAGTTAGATTATAGAACTGAGCCTACCGTTGAGGAAGCATCTAATAATGTTTGGAGAGATGCTACGACAGAGTATCTACCAATTCTTAAGAATGATGTTTGGGATATTGTTCCTAGACCCGAGGGAAAGTCTGTGGTATCTTCTAAATGGCTATTCAAGATTAAGCATGCTGCAGATGGAAGCATTGAGAAGTAAAAAGCAAGATTTGTGGCTCGTGGGTTTTCTCAGAAAGAGGAAGTTGATTACGAAGAAACTTTTGCTCTTGTTGCTCACTACACTTCTGTCAGAACCATTATTGCTATTGTTGCATCTCGAGGATGGAAGATTCACCATATGGACGTGAAGACAACCTTTCTCAATGGAGTGATTGAGGAAGAAGTTTATATAGAGCAACCTGATGGATTTGAGGTTCATGGAAAGGAGTCACATGTTTGCAAACTGAAGAAGGCCTTGTATGGTCTTAAGCAGGCTCCTTGTGCTTGGTACGAAAGGATTGATCGTTACCTGTGAAGCTTGGGTTTCTTGAAGTATGATGCTGATTCAAATCTCTATTTCAAGGTAATCAATGGTGAAGCATTAATTTTGGTTTTATATGTTGATGATTTAATCCTTACTGGAGAAGATCACCTGATTCTTGAGTGTAAGAAAGAGTTGACCTCTGAATTTGAGATGAAGGACCTTGGGCTCATGCATTATTTCCTTGGCCTAGAAGTCTGGCATAAACCAGATGAGATGATTCTAAGTCAAGGGAAGTACACCATTGACATACTTAAAAGATTTGGCATGATGGATTGCAAATCCATGTCCACACCTATGGAGACCAACTTACATAAGTTGAAGGAGGCTGCAGCTAATTCAGACTTGGTGGATCCTACCTTGTACAGACAGCTAATTGGATCCTTGATGTATCTAGTTAACACTAGACCTAACATTTGTTATACAGTGAGTGCACTTAGTCAGTTTATGTGTGATCCGAGATAGATACATCTTGTTGCAGCTAAACATATCCTAAGATACTTGTGTGGCACAGTTGGATATGGGTTGAGGTATCTTTCTGAAACTTGGAGTTAAGGATTTCACCGGGATTGACAAACAGTCTGCATCTAATACACCTCGGTTTGTTGTTTCCATTTTGGCTCGCTTATGATTGCAGCGTGGTGCCATCCAGAAATAATTGAGTATAAAGGTAGGGCAAAGTACATTGCAGCTTGTATGGCAACCGAGAAGCAAGATGGTCAGAAGCCCTTTGTAGGGATTGTTTCACAATCAATGGTTTCCTACCATCATCTTACGTGATAATCGACGCAGTGAAGCCGCCAACTCCGTTCCATGACAATCCAAGCATGCTGAGATCAAGTACCAACAAGGTTGAGATATGGTACTACTAAGGTCAATACGCTTGAGGTACATCAACATCGATGAGCAAATCCATTGATATTCTCGAATTACCTCTCCTGTGATAAAGTTTGTGTACTTCTCGATAAGCCGCGGTATGGTGGAGAATCCACTTAATCGCAGTAAGAGTCTCTGACAAGCAGAGCCCCGTTTAATGAGTTCTCTGCGGAGAGAGAAGTTCGAGGTGAAACTCCTTTGTTAATGCATTTTTCTTGGACTAGAGGAACTTGAGGTGCAAGCCCCGGTTAATGCATTTCTCTTGAGATTTGAGGTGAAAGCTTGTTTCCACCACCGAAATGAAATGCAAGTGGATGCTCAGCGTGAGACTCCATGACATATTTTGTACTTGTGTTTCACCCTCTGGGAGAGCTATGGTAAAAATCATGTTGAGGTGACAACATCATGCAAGTGATGAACACTTGTACACACCATAGTATGGTTGTAGCCATTATGGTAGATATCGTGTTGAGGCGATATCTAATATCACGTTGAGGTGATATTCTTCTTTTCACATCTGGTTGTAGCCAATGTGATGGACATCATGTTGTGGTGATTTGTTTTGAGCAGCTGGAAGTATTCTCTCTAGCTGAGAGGGAGTGTTAATGATATCATGCAATGTCGATATAATACTCTAGCAATCTTCCTTGGTGAATAAATTAAATGATAGCTATAAGCTATTTAATTTATAAGATCTCAAGAGGCGTAATTATTATGTGTCACTTCGATTTGTTAAGCAAATAAACATTAAATGTAAAGGCACGTCTCTTGTGTTAAAGGCCGACCTCCTCCTCTTGGCGCGATTTATCTTTCATTAGATATGTCTACTTGTAAGAAGTTATATTATTATTCTGGCCAACTTGTATTATATAAAAGGTGGCGACTCTTCAAGATGTATAAATAAGAGTTCGCTTTCTCATTGTGATCATCAAGTAAGTCAAGTTCGATTCATTCAAGTGCGAATTTCATCAAGAGCAGGTTGCGAATTTATTCAAGGGCAGAGTTAGATATTAAGGAGGTGCAGATTATTATCTGCCATTGCATCTTGTGTAGGTGCTGAAGATTGGCCTTGTAATTGGCCTCATTGTAAATAGGATTGTTGCCACTATTTATATATATAAGAGAGATCTTTGTTGCTGGGTTTTTCTCCCTCAAGAGGAGGGTTTTCCCAGGGTATCTGCTGTGTTATTGTCTGATTTTGAATTAATTTTTTGTGCATATAATCTGATCATTAAAATTTACAAAATGACCTTTTTGAAATATTAAAATTGATTTCATGTGCAAAGGGCCCCTTATTTCTCCTAGGCATCCACTTTTGCAATACTTTATAACTTTTTTAACAAATATTTCACTTAAGCAACCACTTTATAAAATATAATATTAGAAACTTAAGTGAACATTTGTGTAAGACACCTGATCGAATTTCTCAACAAACAACAATAGAAAATTTGACAATCCTACTTTATTCAATCTTAGATCTGACTGAGGGTCACGACAATTATTCTGAAACTTAACTTCACAGAAAACACACCCACAAAGATAGAGAGCAACTGGAATTCTCAGTAACACAAAACACCAATTAATTCACTAAGAGACAGGAAGAATGATCAAAGCAATCACAAAGTATCAATCTCAGTTCAGTAGCCAAATGCAGAACTCCACTGAAATATGCCAATTATTGTTAATACGGGAAATAGTCAAGAAATGAGAAACACTGAATCCAACACAAAAATTCCACAATTATTCAATCTTCAGGTTAATAGGTGACACAAAACTACATATAATACTCAAACAATGAAGCAATTACTCGGCGGAAAAAATATCATATCCAAATCCCGATCCTTGAACCAACTGGAGTACGCCTGTCTCCGATATCACTCACATGCGTATTTGCCTGTACATTGATAACCATCATATTGCCGACATCATACAATACTCAATTGCTCCCTCGCAACTGTGAATAACAGATCCAAACTATGGAACAACTCCTTTGTTATGAAATTAATCTCATGGAATGGTGCAACAATTTCCTGAATTGGTACGTGGATATAGATAGGGCTCTTCCGTTGTTGCTTGGCATTCATGCAAGCTCATGCAGCCTTCAGTGGATCAGGGAGTCGAACAACCCGAGCTTGAGAGATGTCATCAACCTGGGATGAGGTATGATGTGTCCTTTCTGTGACGCTGGTAGACGAATATCCTCCCAAGCGTGGTATGGACTCTTGATGTGGCGAGATGATATGTGATCGCTCAGCTCCGGATAGGTTCGAGAGTGTAGAATCTGTCAATATCGAAATAGCTTAGAATTCAGAACTTGGTGAATGGAAAACACGAAATCTCCCAAGGGTGCAACTACGCCCACCTCTTGAGTGCCACGCCAGTAGACTACGTCTGTTGTGATGTAGGCAAGACAAAGTGTCCAAATTCTGTGATGTTTGATGTGAAGAGCAAATCCGCTATAAATACTAATCAAAACGCCAACTTGGAGAAAGTCGGCCAGAGAAACAAAATAATTCAATTTTCATTGTAGCACCTTCTCAATGAGTGGGCCAGAGATTTTAATTAAATTTAAATGTTATTTTATAATAATTTAAATTTATTATTTAATATTTAATTATTATTTATTTTTATTTATTTAATGCAGACTTGGTGTTTAAAACAACGTTATCATTTTTCCCTCCAAATTACTCAAGTAATTTCGGGGACATTACAGTCCTCCCTGTTGGAGTGTTGCTTGCCCTCAAGCAACTTCGGAGTTGAATCCTTGTGTGTCCTCGTTCCTGCCTTCGACTCCTTTGAAATGTTCTTAGGCCCCGTCTGGGACAATCCTCAGAGAATAACTTCTTTTCCATCTACTTTGAATTTCAATTCCAAAGTTTGATAATTTGTTGTGTATTCTCCAAGCGAGTGCAACCATTGAACTCCCAAGACTACCTCTGCCTCACCAATGCTGATTATTTAGAAGTCATCTCACATCTTGTGGACCCCTATGGTCAGCTCCATCTGTCGAATCCGACGATTGCACAGAATAGTGTACCCATATGCAACTGCCACATCAAATCCTTCGAAATCCTTTGCCCTTAAGCTTAACTTAGCTACTAGCTTCTCATTGATGAAATTGTGGGTGGCTCCACTATCGATTAGTATTGTTACCTTCTGTCCGAATAGGTCCCCTCTAATGCGAAGAGAATGATACTTCGGTGCCCCCGAAAGTGATGCGAGGGCACCTTCCCCCAGTGCTTCTACATGCACGTCCTCATCAAAGAAGAATTTGCTTTCCCCTTCAGTATTGTCGTCAGTGACTGCCTCAATATAATGAATTTGTCCTTTACCCCTACACTTGTGACCATCAACCCAAGGTCCCTTACAATAATAGCACAATCCCCTTTTCCAAAGCTTGCTTCTGGACATCTCGGGAGATAGCGGTGATGGTTTTGATGGTTGAGTGTTCTCGTGCGGTGGCTTCTTTGGCTGTTCCGCTGACCCATTCTTGATCATGGTCTTTCCTTTCTTGGTGGAATCTTCAAGACTCAAAGCTTTCCGAATGGCATCCTATAATGTTGTTGGCTCCAAAGCCCTCACCAAGCCACAAAGAGAATCTGATAAGCCTTCGATGAAGAAGAATTTGAGCCTCTTATCTGAGACGTTGGACACCATCGTTGCGAACCTTTGAAATTCTGAAACATATTCATCTATGGTGCCTGTTTGCTTCAATCTTGTGAGTTTCTAGAAATGTGCTTTCGGGTCCTTTTTGTCAAACCTCTCCGTCAACTTATGCGTGAAATCTACGTATGATGATACTTGATCAAATCCTTGAGTCACAATGCCATGGTGCCACCATTCATGTGCGAGATCTTCCAAGTGTAGAATGGCAAATTTGATAGCTTCTTCTTTAGTCATGGGGATGAGAGAAAAATGTGTCCAGTTTTTGGATCCAAGATTGTGCAGACATCTTCCCCTAGCCATCAAATGTAGGGAGTGAAAGCTTGTTGACTTTATGTTGCAAATCTCTATTCCCTTGATGTTGTCTCTCATCGCTTTGTCTAGCACTGTAGAACTAATCGAAAGAGATTGCAGCTTGAGCATCAGCATCTAGATCCAATTACTTATGCACAATACTACCATAGTTGCGCTAATCTTCCCCTTCCCGGCGGCTTTTTGTCCTAAGCAAAAACTTTGGCTGAGTGTGCCTAGAGTGTGACCATTTGAGGTCTTGCTGTGCTCTCCTCCTCCCAACTGTTTCTTGTTGGCCTCTTTCCGTCTTATTAGCTCCTGATTTAATGTTATTAACAACATCCGTAAGTGACTGGATTGTTTGCAGCAAAGCTTGGTTTGTTTGGTCTTGTTGCTTCATGAAGGTGTCCAGCTTATCACTCTGATCCCCCATTCTTCGCTTACCACTGCCTCCTATTCCCCGAGTAGCAGCTTCAAGCTTCTTCTTCCCTCGCTCTATAGCTCGAATATCTCTTTGGCTCAATGGCATAAGACTCTTTACACAGGTTGGCAGGACAAGTGGCTCTGATACCACTGTAAGATACCTGATTGGATTTCTCAACAAACAACAACAAAAAAATTGACAATCCTACTTTATTCAATCTTAGATCTGATTGAGGGTCACAACAATTATTTTGAAACTTAACTTCACAGAAAACACACCCACAAAGATAGAGAGCAATTGGAAAAATTCAGTAACACAAAACGCCAATTAATTCACTGAGAGACAAGAAGAATGATCAAAGCAATCACAAAGTATCAATCTTAGTTCAGTAGCCAAACGCAAAACTCCACTGAAATATGCCAATTATTGTTAATACGGGAAATAGTCAAGAAATGACAAATACTGAATCCAACACATAAATTCCACAATTATTCAATCTTCAGGCTAATAGGCGACTCATAACTACATATAATACTTAGACAATGAAGCAATTACTCGGCGGAGAAAATATCATATCCAAATCCCGATCCTTGAACCAATTGGAGTACGCCTCTCTTAGATATCACTCACACGCGTATTTGCTTGTACACTGATAACCATCATATTGTCGACATCATGCTGTTGGAAATGTTGTCATTGATGTCAAACACGAGAAGACAAATGTTTTCAGTGATGTCAAAGGCATGGAACAAGATTGTTTAACAAATTGTCATCGATGTCAAGTGGAGAAGGTAGAGGGATATAAGTGTAAGCTGGATCAGATCAAAATCTGGAAGAAGAAGCAACATCATAGTGAGGTGTGATCATAAGACAACATTGATTCAAAATACTAGAAAGGATCAAAAATTTGAAGATGAAAATTATATTACACAGGTAATTGGTAAAATATTCGATGTTATTAACAACGAGCAATGTGCTCAATAAATAATTTACAAGATGTACAAGGATAAGTGTTCGATCTTATCTCAAGAAAAAGCAAGAAGTTTCTAAAAGAAACTTCAGATAAGATCTTGGACAACAGAGACGATCTTATCTAGACATTTTACAATATTTTACATAGTTGAGCATTAATAAATAAATAAAGAATATTATTTTAATACCCTCCCTTAATGCTCAATCTATCAAGTACATCAAGATGCCCCCTGAATTTTACAAACTTATCTGTACTGAGCGACTTGGTGAGAATGTTTGCTGTCTGATCCTCTGTCGGAACATACATCAACTGAACTGATCCGTCTTCAACCAGCTTTCGAATGAAATGATAGTGAGTTTCCGCAAAACAACAGTACGATGCTTGGTTCGTTTCATAAAAGCACCCGGATTCTTGGCAAGTTTGAGAACTCCTCGATTATCACAGAACAAGGGAGTCGGACCTGCCTAAGATATTTGCATATCTGCAAGCATCCAGCAAAGCCAAACTGCCTCACATGCTGCTTTTACTGCTCCCCGATACTCTGCTTTTGTCAAGGAGAGAGCCACTGCCTGCTGCTTCTTACTAGTCCATGTGATTGCACTGATCCCAAACTCAACACATACCCGATGTTGATTTCGCCATCAACCGAACCTCCGCCAATCAACTGCGGAACCTACCGAAAGGTAGGATCGTGACTCCAAGTGTACAAAAGTCCAAAATCAGTAGTGCCCTTCACATAACGCAGCACACGCTTCACTGCTACCCAATGATTAGCCTTGGGGGCTGTCATGAAGTGTGATATGTAGCTCACAGCAAAACTCAAGTTAGGTCTAGTAGTAGCAAGATAGATGAGGCTGCCCACTAGTTGCTTGAACAATGTTTCATCTACCACAGGTGAATCGGACTTAGCTGACAACTTAAGCCCTTTTTCCATGGGTGTAGAGGCAGGTTTGCAATCCTGCATTCAAAACTTATCCAAAAGACTCCGAGCATACTTGGACTGGGAGATGAAAATGCTGCTCTCTGTCTGCCAAACCTCAACACCTAAACAATAATGCAAGGGGCCCAAATCTGTCATGTCCAAAGTTTTGCACAAATCTTGTTTGATCTCAGTGATCAAATGTGCCGAACTGCCAGTAATGATCAAGTCATCCACATAGACAACAACAATCAGGATCTCATTACCAGTATTCTTGACATACAGGTTTGAGTCAGATGGGCTCCTCTGAAAGCCATGATCTGTGAGGTACGTGTCAATTTTTATGTACCAAGCCCGAGGAGCCTGTTTTAGGCCATAGAGTGCTTTGACCAATCTGCACACCTGTTCTTGACCAGCAACTTTGAAACCTGTAGGCTGCGTCATGTATACTTCCTCCTTCAACTCACCGTTGAGGAAAGCACTCTTCACATCCATTTGATGGACCTTCCAACCAAATTGAGCTGCTAAGGCAAGGACGAGCCGTATGGAACTCATTTTGGCTGTAGGAGCAAAGGTCTCCTCGTAGTCAATGCCTTCTTTCTGTGAGAACCCTTGTGCAACCAGACGAGCTTTGTACTTGTCAAGGGTTCTGTCAGCTTTGTACTTCACCTTGTACACCCATTTGCAGCTAATGGGCTTCATCCCTAGAGGAAGATCAGAAAGGACCCAAGTGTGATTCTTCTGAAGACTCTGGTATTCTGATTTCATCGCCTTTTCCCACTCAGGTATCCCTTTTGCCTCTGAATATGTCTGAGGCTCATAAACACTGTGAATGTTAGCCATGAGAGCAAATTACGATTGTTGTTTGTTTTGTTTCGATGATCTACTCTCACGAGCTTCATCCGCACGAAGATCAATGGATAGTCTAGCCCACCATTTCACTGCAGAGTAGAAGTGCCATCGTGATGTAATAGGAGGAGTTGGATCCGGGTTGTGGACGGGAACGTGTTCAGCAGTGAGATTTTCATTACCATCCGAGGAAACTCGTGTTGAGCATCATCAAAGACTGAAGTTCGGCCATCCCTCCCATCGTGAACTCCAATCTTAAGTCGGACGCCACATCGTGAGAGCCTCAGAGACCGATCCTCCACGCCGAATGTGAAGAGGAGTGAAATGACCTTGTTCTCATCAAAGACACAACATCTCAATCAAGATGTCTATATCAATGTCTATATCAATCACCTCTATGCCTTGTGGTTGTCATTCTGCATTCTCGTGAACATTGCTTTCGCTCTTTGGAGTCCAAATTATTAATTTGGCCTCTCGAATCCAAATCCATATGTAAGAGAGCTCTAAACCTTTCAAATGATACCGATATCTTTACTTTATGCATCAGTCCAAACTTCCTCAGGAGTCTTCCCCTTAACAGCATGAGTGGGTGACCTATTAAGGAGATAGACTGAAGTATTGACTGTTTCTGCCCAAAACTTGGTAGGAACACTCCTGTGTTGCAACATGGAGTGAGCCATCTCAACAATCGTACGATTGCGCCGCTCTACAACACCGTTTTGCTGAGGAATGTAGGGGTGTGGTTAACTGACGTTTTATCCCATGAGTATCACAGAAGTTGGAGAATGCACTAGAACAAAATTCCCCCCCATTATCTAACATAAGAGTTATGATACAAGAACTGGACTCTTTTTCAACCAAGGCCTTAAACTTCTGAAATACATTAAAAACTTCTGATTTCTGCTTAGGAAAGTACACCCACATTTTCCTACTATAATCATCAACAAAAAGTAGAAAGTACTTGCAACCAGTTACAGAAGAAGTAGACATAGGCCCACAAATATCAACATGAACTAATTGAAGTACCTTAGAAGCTCGCCAAGAGTCGCCATCCTTGAACGGTGTGCGATGCTGCTTCCCGGCTTGACAAGCACCACAAACTCCCTGATGCTGAGTCTAAATGTCAGGTAAGCTATCTACAAGTCCCTCCCGAGCAAGCTGAGAGAGATAGTGCACGTTCAAGTGCCCGTACCGCTAGTGCCAAAGACTGGTGACAGCTGAATTTCTGGCTGCCAAGGCTAACTCCGAAGAATCACCAGTGTCCACAAGCCTGTAAAGGCCATGATCCTCTATCCCAACGGCCACCGTTGTGCGAGTCTCGCGATCTACAATTGAACATTTGTGCAAGCTGAACACCACATCCATCCGGGGAGAATGTCGCATTATCTGACTGACTGAGAGAAGGTTGAGCTCTATATCAGGTACATAATACACGTTGAGGAATATGAGATCCCTCCCGCCAGACTGAACCTGAACAGTCCCTGTGCTGACAACTGTGTATTCCTCGCCTCCTCCAAAAATCACTTAGTCACTGTAAGGGGAAAAGTTTGTGAACCAGTAACGCCTATGTGAGAAATGATGCGAGGCACCAGAATCTATGTACCAAGCAGAGGATTTGACATGGTCTGCGGGCCTTTTTGCCATGAGTGCATAAAAGGCAGATTCCTTCTGCTCAGAGTGCTCGGCGACATTCACTTTCTGCTGAAACCTTCCTTGCTTCTTTTGCTCAGAAGCCAAACGAGCACGACAATCTTTCTTGATGTGGCCAAATTTGTGACAGTAGTTACACTGGACATTTTTCTTCTAGCCGGTGGAGGTCTCGACTGCTCTTCGCCGTGAAGGCCGACCTTCCCATTGATATTGCGGGCCGGGTTTTAGGCCAAAAGCCTGCTCAGTGGAGGATGATGATTCATTGCTACCGAACTGTTGTCTCCAGCGATCCTGCTGCAACAGGATAGTACACAAGTTCGGAAACTTGAGGTCAACATTAGCAGATGTAATGTTGAGAGTCTCTATGAAGTGTTCATAGGACTTCGGTAGACTCTTCAGGGTGAGCACGACCATGTCTTCCTCCATTTTCCGACCAATCGCCTCCAATTGATCTCTGATCTCCTGGATTTTATTCAGGTGCGCTTGCAGAGTTGTCTTTTCATCCATCATGATGGAAAACAACATATTCTTCAGAAAAAACGCACGGTGTTTGTTAGAAGTCAGGTCACACGAAAAATGCCAGAAGAAGTTCGTGTGGCCAAGACAAATTCAGAAATCGCGCCAATAGAACGACCTTTCATAGATTCGACTCCAAAATGCCCACGAAAAAATGCAGATCAAAAACCTTTGAATTTTCCTAAAGAAGAGCGAAAAAATTTCGAAATTTTTAGCACTTAAAAAATTCGTGTTGGCTCTGATACCATATTACACAGGTAATTGGTAAAATATTCGATGTTATTAACAACGAGCAATGTGCTCAATAAATAATTTACAAGATGTACAAGGATAAGATTGAACACGATCTTATCTCAAGAAAAAGCAAGAAGTTTCTAAAAGAAACTTCAGATAAGATCTCGAACAACAGAGACGATCTTATCTAGACATTTTACAATATTTTACATAGTTGAGCATTAATAAATAAATAAAGAATATTATTTTAATAAATTACTCTAATTGATTTAGTGATGCAATGATCAATCTAATCGATCATGAATAACACATTGCATATCAGATAAACTAAAGGTGCTGGTCATGTCATCAATGAATATTAGATAATGTAAAAATAAGAATTAAATAACATATTTCGACAAGCTTCTTGGTAACACAACCGTTCAGAAATAAGACAAAGCTCTTCTGTTCCAATGCAATACTCACGAATCAGAAATATGCACATTTGCGGTGAAATTACTAGACATTTGATGTTGGATGCTCATGCATCGACGATTGAAGAGATCATAAGGGAAAATATTATTGAGCTATTATTTGAAGTCGCCGCTACCTTCAAGATACCCACCTATCATTGGCTGTGGATTATTGGACATGGAGATTGGTCAAAGAAGTCAACAATTTGTCTATTGAGATGATGCGACTTCTAGACATAGGCGTTGAAAGATAACTAATTGCATTCATGAAGAGACACGTTTTCATCCTTGAAATGACATCAAGTTGCGATCTGAAGAGATACAGCGATTATGTTATGAGCAACAAGTAATTACTTTGTAAGGTGCAGCGCTTGGTATTAGAAGGCAGCAGGTATAATTAAAGGGCAGTAATTATATTAAAAAGGCAAAGATTAATACAGCAGATAAAAGGATTTGAATTAGTTAAGAGGCAGCGCTTGAAGTATGTTTCAAGGAAGGCTTGTTAGCAAATGACATGTCTTTTCAAAAGGTTGTCTTTATTTGAATGGATGCCTCTCTTCATCAAAAGGCATAAGGAGATATAAAGGGAGTTTTGAGTAAATGTTTTGTATTGTGTAAAAATGAATATCATCTGAAGAATGTAGAGAGTTAGTGTGTGGAGGGAAAGGATATATCATCAAAAAATAGTGAAGTGTGGAGTGTAAAAATGAATATAATCTGAAGATCATTGTCAGAAGATTTGAAGTATGGAATTTATTGAATATCATCTGTGTGATTGAGAAAGAAAGTAATCAGAGTTGGAGTATGGAGTAAATGCTACATCATCAAAACACAAGCAGGTGTGGAGTGGAAGGCTGTGTAAAAGTCATGCCTATATATCAATCAGTTTGAAACAATAGTGGATTGTGTGAAGGATGAATATATGTGTTGAGTAATAACACAAGCAGACTTAAAGGGAGTCTATAAGCAGAAAAGATCTATGAGCAGATTTGAGACTTCAAAGCTGATTTACAAGCAAACTTGAATTAAAGTGGAATTGAAGGAAGACACTAGTATGTTGCTCAAAGTGAGTTTTTCAATGAGAATTTAAAAGATATCTATAGCAGAGTTTTTGGTGGAATAAAAGAGATCATCTAAACACATATAAGTAAATACAGTCCATTTGAGGGCAGACCTTTCACATGACAGCAAATTCATGAATAATACATATTGCAGATTTGTGAAGGGATTATAAAGGGTGTTTGAGCAGATATATGAAGAGCTCGTTGCAGATTGAGAAGAGAGTTGTGAAGCTAATTCAAAGACAGTCCAAGAGGAGTTTATGCAAATTTGGTGCAAGTTGAAGAAGACGTAGTTTGTGAAGAGGAATATATGATAGATCCATAGAGAAGAGTATAGCAGAAGGTTGTTTGAGCAGAATTGTTCATCATCTGTTGAGGAAGCAACATTGAGGGTGGAGTATTATTCTTGATATTATTATATTTGCTAAGTTGGTGCTTGGCAACTGGGGGTAGGTGCCTCCAGTAGGTTGGTGCCTACGAACATTAGGGGTTGATGCTCCTTGTAGGTTGGTGCCTACTAAATCAGTTTAAGGGGTTGATGCTCTTTGTGGGTTGGTGCCTACTAAACTGTGAAAGTTGGTGATTCAAGTAGGTTGGTGCCTATATTCATTGTAAAAGTTTATATAATTCATAAAGTACATTATTTGTACTGTGGTTTTATCCCGTAAGGGTTTCCACGTAAAATCTTGGTGTCAACTTGTTCATATTGTGATATTCTTGTATAGTTGATTTTTTGTTAAGAGTTTGAAGTTGATAAAAGTTTGTTGATATACTGATTCACCCTTCCCCCCCCCCTCTCTCTCTCTCGTAGTATATCTTTGTGCTCTTCACATACAATACTCGATTGCTCCCTCATAGCCGTGAATAACAGATCCGAACTATGGAACGCCTTTGTTACGAAATTACGCCCGTGGAATGGTGCAACGATTTCCCAAACTGGTACGTGGATATAGATAGGGCTCTTCTGTTGTTGCCTAGCATTTACGCGAGCTCATGCGACCTTCACTGGATCAGGGAGTCAAACAACCCGAGCTTGAGAGATGCTGTCGACTTGGGATGAGGCACGATGTGTCCTTTCTATGACACGGGTAGACGAATATCCTCCTAGGTGTGTATGGACTCTCGATGTGGCGAGATGATATGTGATCGCTCCGCTCGGGACAAGTTCAGGAGTGTAGAATTTGTCAATATCGAAATAGCGTAGAACTCAGAACTTGGCAAATGGAAAACACAAAATCTCCCAAGGGTGTAGCTACGCCCACCTCTTGAGTGCCACGCCAGTAGACTAGATCTCCTACGATGTGCAAGACAAAGTGTCCAAATTCCGTGATGTTTGATGTGAAGAGCAAATCCCCTATAAATACTAATCAAAACACCAACTTGGAGAAAGTCGGCCAGAGAAACAAAATAATTCAATTTTCATTATAGCGCCTTCTCAATGAGTGGGCCAGAGATTTTAATTAAATTTAAATGTTAATATTTAATTATTATTTATTGTTATTTATTTAATGCAGACTTGGTGTTTAAAACACCATTATCATTTTTTCCCTCCAAATTACTCAAGTAATTTTGGGGACATTACAATTTGATTTAATTTTTTCAATTTGCAAAAAGCATTGAAATCAAATTTGACCACATTGAGATGATACTAGAGATGTATGATGATGATTGGAGCCAACTAGGCAACTTACTAAAAATAGACACCCTCTCCAAGAAGTTTGGAGAGCATCCCAAAAGTTAGAAAACACTTTTGGAAGTGTCATGACGATCCATACTACTAAGTGAGCTCATTGCCAAAAATAACAACTCTGAAATATTGAACCTGCACCCTCCAAGAACTTTTGGGTCCCCTTTTCCTTACCAATTAGCCTATGGGAACTTGGAAAATAGGCTAACTATCACCAAAATGACTAGGCTTGAGAAGGGGACATTACATTACACTAAGTTGTCTTTTTAATATTTACAACATTAGACAATTTAAGTGAATAATTATTTAATCACTCAATAATTTAGCTAAGTTGTAGAAAGTATCAAAATAATACAAAAATTCAATCCTGACCATACCGAAGTGTCCCTGAAGTCATAGAACGATGAACTAAAGCAATCGAGGGACTTTATAAAAATAACAAACTTCTCCAAGAAGTTTTGAAGAGCTCCCAAAAGGTTAGAAATCAATTTTAAAAGCATTAAGAGACTCACCACAACCATATGAACTCATTGCCATGAACCATATCTTTGCAAAACTGATCTTGTGCTCTGCATGAACTTTGGAGTTCTCCCTTACTCACCAATTAGCCTATGGGAAAACTCGGAAAATAGGCTAACTGTCTACATTCAGTTCAAGCTTGAGAAGGGGACATTACAAAAATGCTCAAATCTGATTGATATCCGTCTAGAAATGATGGCATTGCACTCCAATAGGTTGGTCGCTTATGTTGGATGACTAAAATAATGTAATTGGCAGCTGCTATGATAGGTCTAAATTTAGCAGCATTAATCGTTTGGGGAAAAAATTGGCAAACCAAAAAGTTAAGGATTTTTTGAAAAATCCGGAAAAAATCAGATTTACAAGAAAAAGCAAAAAATTGACGAAAAATAGTTAGAAACTACTTTAAAAAAAATAATTTAATGGCATTTCCATAGCATATAGACATTGAGAGCAAATAAAATACAGAGTTCAATCCATGAATTATAGAAAATAGATTTTCGTTGGTTATATTCATATTGCTGATTACATTGCACAAAACATACTACAACTGCATAAATATTAGATGGTGATAGTTGTCAAAATGTCTATTACAATATAGTTTGTGACTTTGTACAAAGTCAACCTATAAACTAAGTACAAAGTTCCAAAAAAATCAATTGTAGCAATGTTAGAATAATATATTTTTATAGTCTCTTGTTGATTAATGGTCAATGTTAGTTTAGCTTAGGTTTATACTGTTTCTATAGTATTGGTAGGTAGATTGTAGGTAGATATTTAATATCTATAGTAGTTATGAAACTTCTATATAATGCAGTGAACCACGGGGACGCGTTTCCCCCCAAAATATGACCCGTTTCGGAAACGGGGACGTCCCGGGGACGGGGGGACGGGTACTTGGCGTCCCCCGCCGTCCCGCCACCGCCACCAAAGCGCCGCCGGAGACGGGGAGACGTCTCCAAGTTTCCTTAGGAGACGTCTCCAAGTCTCCAAGTCTCCTTGGGAGACGCCCAGGAGTTTCCTGGGAGACTAGGAGACGCCCAGGAGTTTCTTGGGAGACTCCCAGGAGTTTCCTGGGAGACTAGGAGATGTGTTCCATGAAGGTTTGTCTGGCTTTGATGGTCTTAATTTGGGTTTTATTGTTAATGCAAAATGATGTACACCATGAAGGTTTGTGTGGGTTTGGAGGTCTTAATTTGGGCCTGGCGGCGGGGACCCTGTGAGGGGCGCTGCCCCCAGACCCCCGCAAGGGGCGTTGCCCCTTGACCCCACTGGGGGCGCTGCCCCCAGACCCCTGCAAGGGGCGCTGCCCCAGACCCCGCTGGGGGCGCTGCCCCTAGACCCCCGCAAGGCGCACTGCCCCTTGACCCCACTAAGGGCGCTAACCCTCAAACCCATTAGGGGCATTGCCCACAAACTCCCATTGAATTCATTTGATTTTCTAGGTACTCTCCACTAGTTACCTTCAATTTTACAAAAACAATTTCATTTGTCAAATTTTATTTAGCAATTAGCATTTAAGATATCTTCGTATTTAGATTTAGTATTTCAAATTTTGCTATGTTATAATTTTACTAATTAGTAATTTGAGTAATTTCCTATAGTTTCATTTGAAATGTAATTCTTATATTGTTATACTGTTATACATCCTTTCAAAACTAGTTTTTCAAATACTATAAGTATATTTATAACTATATCAGCACCACCACCCCACCACCCCGCCGCCGCCGTCCCCCCGCCGTCTCCCCGCCGTCCCCAAACTTAGGCCCTTTGTCCCCCCGTCTCCGAAACGCGTTTCCCCGTCCCCCCGTTTCCCCGTCCCCCAGGCCCGTGGAACACTGATATAATGTAACTTTTTTTATGATGAATGTAATTTTTACCATTCACATGGTATCAGAGCGGCTAGGGTTTCTGGGTGAATTTTTAAATCTGTAAATCGTGAAAAATCCTCACGTGAAATTTTGTGGCTGCTTGTTATGAAGTTTTCGAGGGTTTCTTTGTGCAAAAAATCGCGTTTTATTTTCAAGGTGAAAATCGAGGGTTTTGTGTGAAAATTTCAACCCTCCTTTTAGAAAAATCGTGGGAGTCTTTTGGTAAAAATCTGGCGCCGTTTTTGCAGACCTGGGCGCGATTTTAAGCTCCTAAAAGTTGCGTTGTTTCGCGTCTTTTCCTGCAACCCGCGTGCGACCTCTGTTGGGTGCGATTTGCCTTTTTCTTGAATGCGTTTTGCTCTTCTTCAGTCGCGTTTTCTGAGGCTTCATTCTTGGACAAGATTTGGGCACGACTTAAGCCTGTTTTAAGCTTGTTTTAAAACGTGTTTCTTTGCTGCTATTTGAACGTGATTTCTCATACAAAGTTGGACGCGATTTTCTGCGATTTGGACGCTTTATGAGCTCAGTTGGGATGCGTTTTTAACAACTTCCGTGTGCCTTTGTTTCTGGGCAGTGTTTTAGTTTAAAGATCTCCATTTCAAACGCGATTTTTCACAGTATTTTGGCCGCGATCTGTCAAGTTCTGAGAACACGATTTGTGCTTGCAGCTTAGACGCGTTTTGTGCCCTTCAAGCCCACGTTTTTTTCGTTGCATTTGGTGGCATTTTTGGAGGCTGCGTTTTTTGGCGTTTTGCAGACATTTTTCTGCAATTTTTTGGTTCTCTAATGGCTGCCTAGGGTTCCAGATACTTCGACTAGGGTTTTGAACCCTCAGATCAAGTTGAAAAATTATTTTGATTGCATATTCCTTTTGGGTTTTCCAAGATGTCAATTGGGTTGTCGTTCATTTTTTTTGGGTACCTCGTTTTCCGTGCCTCAAAATTTGTGTTGTCAAAATTTTTTGGGTATTCTTCAATCCTTCTAGGTTTTTATTTATCTTTTCTGGGTTTTCAGTAAAACCTCAAAATCCGTGCTAGGGTTTCTGTATTTCTATTTTCTGTGCATTATTTTGTCGTCACCAGTTTGACTGCGAGGTACGTGATGGCATCTCTGACGAACATAATGCTCGAAAGCAGCCAAAAGTTCAACGGGAAGAATTACAACACCTGGAAGCAGCGCATGCTGACGATCTTTGAATATCGTTGTCTCGATCAAATCTTGGGGAACTCAACTCGTCCCACTGTAGCCAGAAAGGATCAGGACAAATGGGATGAACGCAACCGAGAAGCCGTTATGCTCATCAAGCTTTCAGTCACTGATGATCAATTGCGACAAGTGTCGTCAGGCAAAACAATTGTTGAGGTTTGGACAAACTTGAAGGATTTCCATGAAACGTCAGATAAGAGTCGTGTGTTGTTTCTTAAGAACATGCTCTTTTCGATAATGATGGACGAGAAGAACACCACTCTCCAAGAGCATCTGACAAAGATAAAGGACATTTGCGACCAGCTGGAAGCTATTGGTCGAAAGATGGAAGAAGAGGACATGGTCATCATTAATTTGAAAAGTTTGCCAAAGTCCTACGAGCATTTCATTGAGACGCTCAATATTACTTCAACAAACGTTGACTTGAAGTTTCTAGACTTGTGTAACAAGCTTCTACAACAGGATCGTTGGAGACAGCAGTTTGGAAGCAGTGCCAGTTCGTCCTCCATAGAGCAAGCGTTCTCTGCCAAATCTTCTGCTAAGAACAAAGGGAAGGCTCAATCTTCTCAGCCAAAAGGCTCTGGTTCTTCTCAGGACAGCAAGAAGAAAAAGAATGTTCAATGCAATTATTGCCATAAGGACGGTCACATGAAGGCTGACTGTTGCACTCGGTTGGCTTTTGAACAAAAGAAGTAGGGAGGGTCTCAACAAAAAGCACGTCGCCGAGCACACTGAGCAGAAAGAGTCTACATTCTATGCGTTTATGGCCAAGAGAACTGCAGATTTGGTACATTCTTATGCTTGGTATATCAATTTAGGGGCATCGCGACATTTTACTCATCGTCGGGAGTGGTTCACAAAATTCGAACCATTCTCTGATTCAGTCATTTTTGGAGGAGGCGAAGAGTACACAGTTGTTGGTAAGGGCACTGTCCAGATTCACTCAGTAGGAAGAAATTTACTCTTTCTCGATGTCTACTATGTTCCAGGAATGGAACATAACCTTGTCTCAGTCAGTCAAATCATGCGGCATTCTCCCCAATTGGATGTTGTTTTCAGTTCGTCCACCTGTAGCATCATTGATAGGGAGACTTGTACAACAATTGCTATGGGACTTGAGGATCACGGTCAGTATAGACTTGCTGATTCTGGTGATTCTCATGAGCACGCTTTGGCTGCTAGGAGTACAACCATCAACAAACTTTGGCATCAGCATTATGGGCACTTGAATGTGCACTACCTCTCTTAGCTATCTCGGGAAGGTTTGGTTGCTGGTCTATCTGAGATCAACACTCAAAATCATGGAGTTTGTGGAGCCTATCAAGCTGGAAAGTAGCATCGGACACCGTTCTCGGATGGTGATTCTTGGCAAGCCTCCAAGGTACTTCAATTGGTTCACGCTGATGTATGTGGACCGATGAACACTCCATCTGTTACTGGGTCCAGGTACTTTTTATTATTTGTTGATGATTTCAATCAAAAAATGTGGGTGTATTTTTTGAAACATAAATCAGATGTGTTCAGTACATTTCAGCAATTTAAGGCCTTAGTTGAGAAAGAATCAGGTTCTCAGATTGTCACTCTAAGGTCAGATAATGGGGGGGAGTTTTGTTCAGCTGACTTCTCTTCTTTTTGTGCTACGCACAACATTAAGCACCAACTCACCACACCATACACTCCTCAACGGAATGGTGTTTTTGAACGTAGGAATCACACCATTACTGAAATGGCTTGTTCTATGTTGGAGTACAAAAATGTACTAAAGAAATACTGGGCTGAAGCAGTCTACACTGCAGTCTACCTCCTGAATCGGTCACCTACACAGGCCATTAAGAAGATGCATAGGCCATTAAGAAGATGACTCCTGAAGAAGCTTGGTCAGGACGTAAGCCTAAGGTGGGCCATCTGAAAGTCTTCAATTCTATAGCTCATGTATGGATTCCAGATGCCAAACGTGCCAAGTTGGACTCCAAGAGCCAGACACTTATGTTTACTGGTTACAACGACAATCACAAGGCATACAGGTTGATTGATGTGGAGACAGGTCGTCTCATATTTAGTCGTGATGTTGTGATTGATGAGACTATTGGTCCATTTGTTCCTACTACCAGTCCTCCGAATCAGCTTCCGAAGGTTCCTGATGAGGGTGTTCGTCTTCCTCTTGGTTCCCTTGATGGGAGGGCTTCAGAGCATTTTGAGTTTGAAGATGAGGAGTCTACTAATCATGATATAGCACCACCTGATTTTCCTTAGGACTCACATCCAGATGACTTTGTTCCAGACATCCCAGGCAATGCTGTTTCTCCTATTCCAGATGTTGGTACTTCTACTTGTCGACCTAAGTGGTGGGCCAAGACTATCGGTGATCTTCATGATGATGAACTCATTGAGGGCAAATCAGTTCGTAGCAAGAGGAAGTAGCCCAACATAGTCAATTTTGCTCTTATGGCCAACATCCACAACATTTATGAGCCTCATACCTACTCAGAGGCTAAAGGAATTCCAGAGTGGGAAAAGGCTATGTAGATTGAATATCATAGTCTTCTGAAAAATCACACTTGGGTTCTTTCTGATCTTCCTCCTAGGAAGAAACCTATCAGCTGCAAATGGATTTACAAGGTCAAGTATCATGCCGATGGTACTTTGGATAAGTACAAGGCCAGACTGGTTGCTCGAGGATTCACACAACGGGAGGGCATTGATTACGAGGATACCTTTGCTCCTACTGCCATGATGAGCACAATTCGTCTACTTCTCGCTATTGCAGCCCAATTTGGTTGGACAGTTCATCAGATGGACGTCAAGAGTGTCTTTCTCAATGGTGAGTTGTAGGAAGAAATCTACATGACGCAGCCTCCTGGTTTCAAGGTTGCCGACAAAGAAGATCAGGTATGTGGGCTCGTGAAAGCACTCTATGGACTGAAACAGGCTCTTCGTACATGGTATTTCAAGATTGATCAGTACTTGGTTGATCATTGTTTTTAGCGCAACCCTTCTAATAGTAATTTGTATGTCAAACACTCTGGTGATGATATCCTCTTTCTTGTTGTCTATGTTGACGATTTGATCATTACTAGCAGTTCAACACATTTGATTGTAGCAATCAAACAAGATTTGTGTCAGACTTTTGACATGATAGATTTGGGGCTTCTCCATTACTGTTTGGGTATTGAGGTTTGACAGACAACTGATAGTATTTTTATCTCTCAGTCTAAGTATGCTCGAAGTCTGCTTGACAAATTTCGGATGCAGGACTGCAAACCTGTGGTGTAAGTGTTCCAAGGCTTGCTGGCACAACTAGCTAGGGAGACTTTTCCCTTTCTTCATCCAGGAACCTGATATCCTCTAGGTTCTTATCAGGCTTAGATCATTAACTAAGTCCTGTTCTAACTCCTCTCCAAGAGTTTCTCACTTGTGCTTCACCTTGAAAGACTGACACCTCTTTGAACTAGCAAACTCTCTCCTACACTTAGAAGAATCTAAGTGCCAACTTCGCTCAAAACCTTGAACTGCTTGCAGAGGTATCAAAGATACTGAAAACATGCCAAACACATCCAATTGGATTCATCTTGGATGGTCTTCAATCTCCCTTCTTACCGATTTCAAGATTTGGTCTTGAGAAGGCCTATTTCCTTGTAGCCCTTGACAATGACCTTTTTGTCATTCTTGACCAAACTTTCCAAACAACCTAGAAAACAAACTTCACATTCTGATACCCTTTTTGATCCTCTAAAAGATTTACAAGGTTTCAGACCCCTGACTCATTCGTACACTGGTCTCCTATAATCTAGGTCAAATTGGCTAATAGGCCTAATTACTAGGAATTTTCTGATCTCTTGCTCCTCTCTCACACAAACAGATTGACTGGACCTCAATCCTTCTAGCATGTGAAGATTTGATCATACCCTGCCTGGAACTGTACCTGATCCGTACGGTACCTCTTTCCCCTGCCTAAGTTCTTTAATTGTTCACTATCAAACCTCTAACCGGGTACTTTGAAGTCGCCTAGGGTTTGATTTTAAAAATATCTACTCGACCCTTCATGACTCCTAACCCTAAATATGTACAGACTAGTGGCTCCCCTAACATTTCCATCTATTCTCAGGAAGATCCTGTGGTTAGATTTCATGGGGGAGCCATAAAAAGACTGACTGATCATAATAGGACTAGAAAACCCTCTAAACCTTAACTTGTGAATTCAAAACACTAAACTAATTCAAATCAACTTGCCTACAAAAGGAAAAACACTTAAATCTACTCTTTAAACACAAATCCAACGTTAAATCAATACATACAACTCATCTAATATCACTGTCACTCAAGATATTCGGGAAAACACAAAAATTGTAGACTTTTCTTCTATTTCCAAAACCAAAAACTTCATTGCAACAACTCTCACATCTTGCATTCGAGCCACACCTTTCATAGATGCCATTTGCCATGTTTTTAGGAATGTTGGTTGATCCCACATTCCTATCTTTTAGGGGATCCAAGATAACCGAGTTGCATGCAACATGACAAATGTTGTCATGACAACTTAATAACTTTTTGCAACTTCCCATTATGCCCTCTTCCAAACTCCTAGGACCTCTACCTCCTTGATTTTGAGCATCCAACTCCCTTAACTGCCTCATGGCATCCTCCTAACAACATTGATGTGTTTAGAACACATTTAAGACTCAAAATTCCAAATTAAGCTAAACAAAGCAAACTAGCAATAATGACTAAACTTCGGTGAATCTTAGTCCTAATGACTAATTCACCTAACCACAACAATGACCTTCTAAGGTCCAAAACAAACACACTATTACCCTGACTTGGCTAAGGTCAGATACAAGCCAAAAATGACAATTAACAAAATGGAGGCTAGCCTAGGTGCTCCTGCACCAACCTGCCTTCACACCTATGGAGAAGGGGCTGAAGTTGTCAGCCACCTCTGGTTCACCTCCGGTCGATGAAACGACATTCAGGCAACTAGTGGGCAGTCTCATCTACCTCACTGCCACTAGACCTGACATCAGTTTTGCAGTGAGCTACATTTCTCGCTTCATGACAGCTCCAAAAGCTGATCATTGGATTGCAGCGAAGTGAGTGTTGAGATATGTTAAGGGCACTTCAGATTATGGCATTCTCTATGGCAGATGCAAGGATCCAAAGCTAATTGGTTACACAGACTCAGATTGGGTAGGTTCAGTGGATGACAACAAATCTACTTCTGGGTATGTATTCAGTTTGGGTACAGGTGCTGTAACATGGACCAACAAGAAGCAACAGGCAGTGGCTCTTTCCTCGACTGAAGCAGAGTATCGAGGAACCGTTAAAGCAGCATGTGAGGCAGTTTGGCTTCGTAGGATGCTTTCTGACATGCACATGTCACAAGCAGGACCGTCTCCCTTGTACACTAATAATCAAGGGGTGCTCAAACTGGCCAAAAATCCAGTCTTCTATGAATGTACCAAGCATGTCGAGCTTCATTGTCGCTACATCCGCAAGCTGGTAGAAGACGGATCAATTCAGCTACAGTATGTTCCAACCGCGGTTCAGATTGTAGATATTCTCACCAAGTCTTTGAGCCCGGATAAGTTTGTAAAATTTAGGGGGCAACTTGGTGTTCTTGATGGATTGACCATTAAGGGAGGGTGTTAGAATAATATATTTTTATATTCTCTTGTTGATTAATGGTCAATGTTAGTTTAGCTTAGGTTTATATTGTTTCTATAGTATTGGTAGGTAGATATTTAATATCTACAGTAGTTATGAAACTTCTATATAATGTAACTTTTTTGAATGTAATTTTTACCATTCACAAGCAAATGATGTGCTAGAGGGAAAAAGCTCCCGCTCCCGATGATGAAGCTACTAGGTGAGAGGTTGTGTGCTTAGCTCGTTCAAGTATATGAGGAGGCACATTGGCCTCCGCTATGATATCTACATCGTCAGGCTCAAGATCACAACATTCAATGTCATCCTCAAGAAAATCATCATTAGATGCAGCAATCCACTTAGACTCGGGATCAATCTTGTCAAGGTCAATTGGGGCATCTTCCTGAATAGTTCCTGTTTTTGTCCATGTAGAAATTAGTCTTTGCTCTACAAGTGAAAAACTCAATGACAACAATTGAAATTGATTTCAAGTGTATTAAAAGTCTCACCTTGAGCTTTCTTTAGCTTTAGGCGGAGGTTGTGGTGAACAAACACCAAGTCATTCATCTATTTTTGTGTTAAGCGGTTGCGTTTCTTGGAATGTATGTGTTAAAAACCACTCCAATTTCGCTCACAAGCAGATGAGCTGCATGGCTAGGTCAAAATGCGTATTGCCATCCACCTTAGAATTTGCATTCATGGCCAAAAAATTCCCACCATTGAGCTGAAAGTTCAAAGAACATTATATGGAGATGAGTATCATGTAAGAATATCTTAAAATCTAAGACACATTTAATGATCATGTGACATGAAAAATCAAAAGATTATCAAAATTTTATAGAGTCTACCTGGTTGGAAGGTCTTTCAGCTTGCCACGACGACCCTAGAAGAAAGAAAAGCCCTTCCTTGCCTCTACAATTGCAACTCTGACATAGTTTCGTGCGATCGTTCTTGGTTTAGAAACATTTTGTCCATGCACTTTAACAATCCTTGTGTGATCTTAGCATCAATTTGTTTGAATGAAGAGTTGTAGAACAATGATGGATTGAGAAAGTATCCAACAACATGGAGAGGATAGTGCATCTGTCCATCCCATCCCCTATCTATTAAGTCCCACAACGGCATATACCTATCCCTGTCATTTTCCAACCTACCCCTCATCACCTCCTTGGCCCTATCCATGGCCTCATACAAGTATCCCATGGGGGATTTATCCCCATCCACTAGTCTCAAGACTTTTACTAGAGGCTCTGAAAATGATACAACTTATTTAGCCGCATTCCAAAAACTAGTAGAATATATGTAATCTGCGACTACCATGCCATCTGTTTGATTCCCAAAGCCAAACTCCATCCACTTTCTTGAAACAAACATTCGTTTCAAATTCATTTTTTGTTGACAAAGAGTCTGTAGTGCAAGAAAATGTGTTGCGAATCTTGTCACCCTTGGATGAACTAGGTCCTTGCCCTTTGTGAAAGAGCGCATCATACTCAAAACCCTTGTGTGATTATAAATATATTTGGTAACAGAGCGAGCCTTGTGCAGTATCTCCTTAACCCATTCAATTTTTCCAATGTCCTCTAGGGTTAGATCAATGCAATGTGCTGCACATGGGGTAAAAAACATGGAGGGGTATTTTTCTGTCAGAAGTCTCCCAGCAGCAACACAAGCAGCAAGATTGTCTGTAATAAATTGAACCACATTTTCTAGCCCCACTTCCATGACTACTGAGTCATACATATCGAACAATGCAGCTGTAGATTTCATTGTATCTGATGCATCCACAAATCTCAAAAAAACAGTGCCAAGATCAGAAGAGACAAGGAAGTTGATGAGGGTTCGGTTCCTTCTATCTGTCCATCCGTCTGACATAATGGTGCACCCACTATTAGCCCACTCTAATCGATGCTCTTTAAGAAAATCTTTGACATCGTTTACTGCCTCATTGAGCATGCTAGTCCTCAATGTCTGATAAGATGGGGCTCGAAACCTAGGACCTACAACTGAAAGAGCATCCACCATAGCTTGCAATATGGAGATCTGGCAGTATGGAATGGCAAACTCGAGGAGTACCAAAAATTCGCAATGGCCTTCTTCACTTGATTGTGGACATTCTTCCTCCATCCTATACTCTCCAAAGTGGTCTGTGATCCTGGTGTAGTACGAGGTTGGAAGAAAACATAAATGTTTCCTCCACCTGTGTTTGGGCCACGTGTTGTAGAAGAAGGTGTTGATCCGGATTCCCTAAAACCCCCCTGCCCACCATCCTCCTCATCCAAGTTATTCCTCCTCACACCTGCAGAATTAGAACCTATTTCAACTCCGGTTCTTGCTTTTTTGGCCTTACTCTCAACGATACCATCAAGAGCTTGTTTTGCCTGATATGTGACACATCTGTAGGGCATTTTCCTCAAATGGTGGTATTATTACTTGATTCTTTTGACAAATTCCATTTGAACCAATAAATTCCACCACTGACTTCACCCTAGCACCAATTGCATTTAACCTTTGCACTACCGTCAATTGGTGTGCAATGTGTCCACGCAAAGTCTTTCTGACGTGGCATTGTGATCAAGAATGAAATCTGCAAAAGCATTTTAATTCACTATAAGATAAAAAATTAAAATTATATACGCAATATTAAAATTATGTAATAAAATATAAATATTTCTAAAAGATATAGATAAAAAAATTAAAATTATATACGTAATATTAAAATTATATAATAAAATATAAATATTTCTAAAAGATATAATAGTTATATATAATTATATATCCATATTAAAAAACTATATATTAATATATTAAAACTATTATATTTTAATAGTTATAACTTATATATACCTATATATTATTATATTAAAACTATTATATTTTAATAGTAAATATTATTAAAATATTACTATTATTAAAATATTTACCTCATTTTAGAACTACGTATATTAAATTATTTCTTTTATTTTAGACGTATCAAAAGAAAAAAAAATTGATAAAAGAGCAAACATTTATAAATTTTAACACACGGAATTATTATAGTCGCAAAAAAATGACGGAAATACAGACACAAAAAAATGAGGATTTGAAGCCAAAAAAAAAAAAACCAATCACACAGAAATGAGGATTCGAGCCTACCTTGTAGAAATGAAACCAAAGAAGAATATCTCAGTCTGATGTCTGTGTTGCGCGAGCTTTTCAAACTATGATAGTAGCGAACTTCTGAATCTCTAATGTCTGCCGCCAAAGCCTATGATGTTCGTCGCTGTCGCCAACCAAGGTTCTTTGCTTTCTAGCAAAACGCGGCTGCAACTTATACCATTTCGTGCGGAATTTAGGGTTTGTATTTTTGCAAGAGATCTTAACGCGGGTTGGTGAGATTTTTAGTCGCGTTTCTTACCAATCAAATCCCGTTTTAAACCCGATTAAACCCCCAAAAAATCATTAACTTTTGTCAACGATTTTTTCCAGATTTTTTGGGAAAAAAACATGGAGGGTGACAATTTATTAAAAGTTGCGATTAATTGGTTTTTTTTGTAGATTTATGCTTCTATGGCCGTCTAATATCCAAATTGATTGAATTTTTCTCTCCCAATATGGTGTTTAGATAGGGTTGATTGTCATAGACCCGTATAATCCAGATCCAACGCCTTCTGCTGCACAATGACTCCCAAAATTTTGAAAATCAATTTAGGAATCTTCAAATATGATATGGCAACAAAATACCGAAATTTGCTGCAAACTCAAATTGCCCTATCATCGGAATCCTGCATGAAATCTCCAAAAAATTAGCAACAAAGACTGTAGAGCTATTGTATCGGCATTGTAGCAGATTGAAAAATGTCTTCAAATCCTCAACAAGTCAGCACAATTGTGATCCTTGGATGGAATCACCCAAAATGGAAAACAAGGGTTTTCATCCTTGGATGCCCTAGATTGAACAGTTGCTTAAATCTAATAGTAGTATGCAAATGATAGCTTCCTTGATCCTCAAATGAAGATAGGTGCCTCCTTCATATACCTTTTTGAGTTTAGCCCTTGGGTCTTAATTTTCCCTCCAAGTATTTAAAAATACTTCTAATTTTTAATTTTATCTATATATTTTTAAAAAAATTTAAGTATTTAAAAATACTTTTATTTTAATACTAGTGTTTAAAAACACCATTTACTTTAAATATAATAATATCATTAAGTTTCCCTTAAAATTAGAGATTATTGGGCCCAACTTACATAATATTATTAATTATCTTAATTCAAAAAAGGGGACATTAAATTAAATTCATTTTTCCAATGTTAAATACAACAAATTCCTAGGAAAATATTGCTCTACACAATGTGTGGTGACCCATTTCAAGATGGAACATAGCTTTACAAAATACTAAATGTTTTATGCAAGGTTACAATACCTTAACCAACATTCTTCCACTTGTTTTATACATTGCATAAGGGGCCAAATATAAACAAAACAAATTTGTTGCATAGGCGAAATCCACATAATCATGCTGCATCATTTGAATATTTTTGTACTTACCAACTTTAGCGAAACAACTACAACATCTAGGACTATGCATCAGTTTGTTTTGACTGCACATGAAAAGTAGTGTTTCACATAGGTGACACTTTGATTACACATGGATCACAACACTATCTTGTTGTATATTAAAGTTTTAACACAAGCTTAGAAACAAAATCTCCTCTTTCAAATGTCCATTCCCACATCTAGGGAATCAACCCATAGCAACTAACCATGCATTGTACACAAATTCATCCTTGAAATTGACTCCATAGCTCAAGACGAAACCATCCTCAAAGTTGACATCTCCATAGTTCAAGACCCATTCACATGAAAGACAAAGAAAAACTAGAATGCATCTAAGAACATGTGGGCTATAGCTATTGGACCATTATCCATTGAGTATGTTAAACTCACGTCCAACTATGGGTGTAGGCTCCTTAGTCCTTTTGCTAAAACCTCATCAAGAGACTCAAATTACCAAAACTTGATCTCCAAATACCCAAGAGATCCCAAATCCACTTAGCAAAGCTAGTTACATTATTGATAATCTCATGCCAACCAAATTCCAATTGCAATACTGCAATATCTACAAACATCTTGCTTTAAGGGAAAATAATAATTGTACTCAACTTGAAGATTATCCCCAAATCGTAGCCAATGATCCCACACATGGGGAAAAATGTTACTTTAGGAACTCCCTCTAGATCTATGAGTTGCATCTTCACATGAGAAGATCATCTATCTTTGATTGAAAAATTTGCTAAAAAGCATCTATATCATGTCAATAGTCACATAGCTGATCCAAGATCTACATAACATGATAACACATCATTGTGAAAGCTTTGACTAAAAGTGATCTAGAGCTACCTTTGGCATTGTGAAAAACATGTGATAGATTTTAAACACAACCATGTCATGTTGAAACTCTAATTATGCACACAATAGTTTCCCAGGGTATCGTGATCTAATATACATCTCCTAAAATTGGAAGATCACCCATGGACTTAACAAAATCACCATCTCCAAAACAAGAAGACAATCTTTCACAACCATGTTCCTACACAAAGCTCCCGCAAAACCATGATCTAGAGCCTCTCATGTCAACATAGTTCACATCCCTAAAAAACCTTGAAGGCCATTTGTCTCTAACTGTGAGATTCACTTTTAACCATTTTCAATACTAAAACTCCTAGTAAAAGGTGAGCCAAAGCTTCCCATGGAAAAATAGTTCATGTCCTAAAAAAAGAGAACATTCATTGTGGTCTTGCAGCAGTGATGGCTTAGAAAATTCTTGAAAGTGACTTAAGGAATTGCTATTGTGAAACCTTGACATTTTTCCTTCCATGTCATTTTAGGTGTCTTTGGGGCAACACCTTGTTGTCTTAACTTCCTAGAGCCATGAGATATCACCTTGTTTCCCATCTTTCTTTTTATGCTTGTTCTCCCTCTTGATCCATTGCTTTGGTTGCTATGGTAGACGATATTTGCAGACTTTGGCATCACCAATTGGGTCACATCAACCATGGGACAATGTGCCACATGGTAAACAAAAGAATGGTCTATGTATTTCCCCAAATATGCCCTCTTAGTGGTGTATGTGTAGGTTGTATGCTTTGGAAACATCATGGATGAGTTTTTGAAAAAAGCTACTTATCATGCTTCATGGCCTAACATTTGTGAACCTATGAAGAAGCCATCTTGAGGTGGGTCCAAATAGTATGTCATTTTAATTGATTATTTTTTTAGAGTTATGTGGATCTTTTACATCAAGTAGAAAGATGAAGTCTTTCTCAAGTTCAAGGAAGTCAAACCACACATTAAGAACCAATATGATTGATGGATCAATAGTCCCCGTTTGGATCAAAGACACAAGTACTAGGAAATAATTTCAAAAGGTATATAATAAATCATGTCCTCTTTAGGAATGCCATGCATCATATGCTTCAATACATCAAAGGATCTCTTCATTTTTGGTCTTTGATCAACCTTCATGAATCTCCTTCAAGGGGGTATGTTCCACAACAACCAGAGTGATAACCGAAACTTGCAATACTGACCGACCTTGTTTGTGCTACATTTGCATCAACATGTGTTGGCTCCTCTAGCTCTACATCCCATCTGGTTGTTGGACTTGATGAGCACACAATTATATTGAGAGGAGGGTTGCGAGGGGGAGACAAACTTTTACTTTTTCAAAATTTAAACACCATAGCAATAGCAATCACATAAGATCTAACAATAATGCAACACAAGAACACACAATTTACGTGGAAACCCTTTTGGGAGAAAACCACGGAAAAATATTGCTTATATAAGTTCTTACAAAATTTGTAGGCACCAACCCACAGGAGACACCAATCCCCTCTTTAATGATTTGTAGGCACCAACCCACTGGAGACACCAATCCCCACAACTGAGCACCAACTCAACAAGAGACATCAATCTCTTCTTTTGGGAGGCACCAACCTCTTCTACAAAATATCACCTTTGGGATGTTGCTCCTGCAACGGATGATGAACATATTATCTTCACAAAATCGGTATATGCATAATCTTTCTCTCACAAATCTGTTCTTGAATGATACAATCACTGCCATACACTTTCTTTCTCAAATCTGCATGCACTGCCCTTTACAAATCTGCCATAAGTCTGCTGTTAAACTTTGTTTATTTCTGCTCTAATTCTGCCTTATATCTCTGTTCAAGTTCACTTTATATCTCTGCCCAAATCTACCTTATATCTCTGCTTAAGCTCTGCAATAGAGTCTGTTCCAAAATGATGCGATTTCTGATCCAAGTTCTGCTCCAAGTCAGGCACAAGGTCTGCTCCAAATCTGCACTTAGAGGTATGCTCCCAATCAGGCACAATGTCTGCTATAAATCTGCCTTAAAGGTCTGCTCTAAATCAGGCATAATGTCTGCTATAAATCTGCCTTAAAGGTCTGCTCCAAATTAGGCACAATGTTTGTTATAAATCTGCTGTTTTTCTCCTAATTTCTGCTCTTAAAAGGAATAATTTTGGATTGAAGAACTTGCTTTCTAACCTCCAAAATAACTTGTATTTATATCCAAATCATGCACTTTACCAAAAGTAGGTCAGCTAAGATTTGACATAAAATTTATTTTAAATATTTAAATTCACCTTTCAAAGTAGGTTGGCCATCTTTGGTAAAATTAATTTAATGTGAAGTCAGCCATCCTTGGTAAAATTAATTTAATGTGAAGTCAGCCATCCATGGGAGATAACATTTCCTTAAGGGGTTGGCCCCTTTAATTAATATTCTATTTTAATTTCTACCTTTTAAATCTAGCGCTACTATAAGTAGATGGAGGTCAGCCATAAATAAATTAAATCAAACTCTTATTATTCCTTGTCTTCAATCAATGAACTTTTCATCATGACAGTCTTCCTTTGACATCAATGATAATAATTCTAACCATTTTGTCCATATGCCTTTGACATCAATGGCAATATTTCCAAAATGACTCTCCTTGTACATAAGCGTGTTGTGGTCAATGAGACACAAGGTGCTATGTAGAACTACAAGCTGCTTTGCACTCTTAGAGGTAAGTTAGTTCCTCTTAACAAAATGGATGAAACCATAAGTAAACCGGTTTCTCTTAGCAGTAGAAGAACTAGAAACTTGGGACAATAGATGAACGACTACTTTGGTAGTCAAAGAATTAGGCCCATGCATAGTCCACCATAGAATTGTATCCTCCTATGCTATAGTTTCCCTATCCTTCTTGGCCTCTTTTGAATATCCCTAGAGAGGGAAGTTTTGTCCACTTAGTATGAATGATGTTGGTCTGTGTAGAATTATACTTCTTTGGAATGGCTTTCATGAACCTTGCCTTCACCTCAAAGTCTTGTATAGGAGTAATTTTTCCCAGCCTTTGCACATACCACTTTGGGTTCAATGCATAGGCAAACATGTGCAAGGGAGTGTTGAGCTTCTCCCACCAGTGATGAATGATCAACCGAATGTGTTCATTGTAGAACTGTAATATGGGGTCTTTCTCTTGTACAATGGCTTTCATTTGGCTAAGCATATTGTCAATGCATTCATCTACCTCTCTGAGGCTAGGTGCATTTGTTTCCCCATATCTAATAATTTTGAAGGTTGGAGTAATGGTGGCATCAAATTATCAATGTATATTGCATTAGCCCAAAAAGTATTACTTTGCACCACCTTCTTCACCCTCCTCCATTGGTTTGACTTAGAATCGGACCACCAATTCCACTCTATTGTCATGACCATTAGTTGCAATGCCTTTTGGAACTTAGGCATCCTCTCTAAGAGGATGAAATATGATGCATATCTAGTCTCTTTATGTTTCAAAAACTTATTCTTAGAGAAGGTTCTAAAGAGTGCAGGCGAAGTATGGTTGTTGCGAATAAGTATTTGTTCGTCTTTAGCATCATTAACCACCTATTTGATCCATTTGATTTTGCTAATGCCTTTGAGTTCATTATTCATGGAAGGTAGATAAGGAGTCTGCCAAATATGCTTGTAGGATGCCTTAATCAATTTCACTACATTTTTGCACACATATGTTGCATTTGTCACTTCTTACACCACATTCTTTGGCCCAATCTCCTCAATAGCATCTCTAAGGATTTGGAAATAAAAATCAACATCCTTGCAGTGTCGTGAACAATCAATAGCCCTAAGAAAGCAAGGGCCCTTTGTACATGCGACTATAATGTTGATGAGTGGATGATGCCTGATATTCATCCACCAATCCATGATTATGTGGCATTGATTGGTGACCTAGGTAGCTTTCATTTTCTCCATTAGAAAATAAATCTTGGAATAGTGCTTACCCAAAATTGTTGTTCTCAATTTTGTTTCCCCTAGTGGCACATATAATGGTTCTACTTTGATTGATTTTTCCATAGCCTCCTTATAAAAAGGAGAGTGAGCCATATGGAATGGAATACTATTGGCAATGAAGAATTTTCCAATGGCATCCTCTACCTCATTTTTGTTGTGCACATTGAATATTTCTGCAATCGTGTTTGCAACATCACTAGTGGTCATTCCACATTTCCCCTTAGGTTTAATTGGGGCTGCCCTCAAACTAGATGAAAAAGTATAAGCAGTCAAGCTATAAACTTTTGAATCTAGGGTTTCCTAGTACTAGTAGGAGTAAGAGCCCGCGATGGCAAAGTGATAGGTATAAGACTATGGTCACCAACTTGTTAAATTTTAATGAACAGATTTGAATGCACAGAAATTAATTCAAAAACAACACAATACACAGCAGATACCCTGGGAAAACCACCCTCTTGAGGGAGAAAACCCAGCCAATAATATCTCTTATATTATTGAATCAATAAAGAAGTCTCCTTTTACAATTCAGGCCAATATGAGAGCCTAATACATGCACAACAGTCTGATGCAACAGACTGAGACAATCTGATGAAGAGCACAGTCTGCAATAGGATAAACACCTTCTTCAATGGTAAACTCGACTGCCTTAAGAGAACTTGCACATACAGAAAATGATATCAAACTTAACTTGATGATCAATGAATGAAACTCAACAAGTATATATACATGAGTGGAGAATGAGACATGCCTTTTCAATTATCTTCAAGTCAGCCTTAACAAGTAATATAACATTTACTAATTAAGAAGTTGGCCACCAATGAAGTCTCTTCATAGATAATCGCGCCTAGAGGAGTGAGAGGTCGGCCTCATAAAATGTGACTCTTCATTAATAAAAATCGTGCCTTTTGAAGTTTATAAATTAAATAGCCTCATTTGCTATTTAATTTATTCAATCAAGAACAATTGATAGGCTGGAAGAATACGACTGAAGCTGTAATATAAACATTAACACAACTTAACCCCACAATTTATCCATTTAAATTCTTTTTTCAAGTGACAATGCTTGACATACTTCTACACCTTTGCTTGTGACATAAAGAAGGTGTACATTAACTCTTATGATGCTGTCTTGAAATTTAAGTTGACAAAAATGACATCTCCATAGCCTGGTGCCCCTTGTTGACCCAAGTTTCGCTTACAATTTAGTAGCAAATTGTTTTAAAGGCGAATTCTTATCAAAGGGACTCTTGGCAAAGTCCTCTAATAATTTGGAAGGTTAACTAAAATGTGCGTTGCCAAAAGAACTGGTTGCCTCAAACCCCCTACCCACCTCCCAACATTTGTACTTGGAGTTTGTGATTGATTTCCATAGGCTCTTCTTGTCCTGGATCCTCTTCATTAGTCATGTTGTGAGAAATAGAACTCATAGTAACACTACAAGAAACAAAATTTATAGTTATTGTAGCATCGTAAATTGTCACCCATGACAATTTCACACTATGTTTTGCTCCCCCTTAAGTACATGTATCTAATTGAATACCTAATTTCGTAAATTATGCATTTTGTGACCCATTTTAAACATTTATTGACAAATTGCAAGTGGAAATCCAAAGCATTCATTTAATATTTTGTCCCCGACATCTTAAGTCCTACAAAATAGGGCTGGGACACAGTTGCCTAAGGCGATTTAGTCCCCTTATTTTTCCTCCAAAATTGAATATGTTGGAGGTGGCATTTTATTATTTGAATTTCAAATGTCCAATGTCAACTATCGGGATTTAATTTTTGAGAAATTAGAATAATTGCATATAAATACCTAGTCATTTCATCATTTGAAAACTAACAAGAAAAATCTAGCAATTATTGGAAGTCAAGAGCATTATCAAGCAAGTCAAGAGCAGTCAAGAGCAGATTTATTGCAGCAATTCAACATCAAAGCATTATGTCAAAGTGTATGTTATCATATTGTTTGTGAGATCTAACCCTTGTAGGTCTTCAAACAAATCAAGCCAACAACAATCAAGCCTTGAGGAGATTTGTATGACTTCAGTCCTTCAAGGAAGCCATTTTTGAGGGATGAATTGCAGGTCATTGTTGGTTCATCATTCATTTATCATTTTGCTATCTTTCATTGACATTGCCATTGTGGAAGTGGAAACACTAACACGGGGTTTGACTAAGGCAAGCCCCTATTTGTCACAACCCTTCCTCTCTCTTTGAATGTGCAAGTTTTAGATTTGAAGAAGATTGGGAGAAGCTTGAAGGTCAATTATTCATTGTTGCATTCAAACCCTACACCTTGACAACAAACGAAAACTTAGTTATAGCAATATTCGACAGTGATCCGACAGTGCGACAAGTGGGAACAAAAGGCTATGGTTCTGCTCCAGAGGACTGTGAAAACAGATTGGAAATTGCTTAACTAGGACATAGTCACCTAGTCCTCCATTTTCAGCCTCAAATTCATATGCCAGGTGCACAGTACTTTGCTCAGTCCATTTCTGCAGTCTGAATTTGTCTGTGACTTTCTGTATCTGTTGTACTTGCATCATAATAGGTAGTAGCATCATTAGCCTAGCCATTTCATTGCATTTCATCATTAAGTCCATTTCAAATTTGGTCAAGGGCAGGTTGACTCACCTTTCAGGTTGTATGTCAGTCCTATATCTTGTCCAAATTCATCAAACCCCCACTACCTCAAACCCTCTAAATGAAATGTTTGGAAAGGTGCCTAAACCCTAGAGTGAAAATCCCTAAGGCCACACTTTTCCACCATTTAAGTTACCATACATGTCATAATGTCATTAAATAATAAATTATGCACAGGCTCAAGACATTGATGAGCACACACTTATTTCGAGAGGGGGTGGGGGTAAATCAGTATAAGTTAATCTTTACCAATTTAAAATTAATAACCACAACAATATCAATCACACAACATCAAACAATTAAGGACACAAGATTTTTGTGGAAACCCTTTTGGAGAAAAACCACAAAGGACTGCTTGGATCTACTGTCCAAATCCAGCCAAAAAAATTAAAATACTTACAAAAATATTTGAAGACACCAAATCATTGGAGACAGCAATCTCTACTACTAAGCACCAACTTAGCAAGAGACACCAATCTCTTCTATTGAGAGGCACCAACCTCTAAATGAACAAAAACTTCGACTTCTTGAAAATACTTCTTCAATGGATGACAATTAAATAGATCTCCTTCACAAAAATCTGCCTTGAATGATCTTCTATTTTTCTCTTCTTCAAAAATCTGCTTGTGTTTGAATGATATATCTTCATTCCTCCACACTCTTCACTACACTTTACAAATTCCCTTTATACATGCTTGGAGAGGGGCGACTCATTGAAAGGACATAACTCATCATAAAGGAGGCGTCTTTATTAAAGAGGCACCTCTTCATAACCATCAAAGTGGGACGGCTTGTCCCTTAGTTTGGAGTGCCTACCATGAAAGGGGTCAGCCCCTTAAAATAATGTATTTATGTTGAATTTTGAATCCCCAAAGTGGGATGCTAATCACCAAGGGTTGGCCCAAAAATAAATAAATTTAACTTTAATTTATGAAAGCAATTTCACCAATTTGATGCAATTTTAAATGGGGTGATTTCACAAATATGGGCGCCAAATTACATTGAATTAGGATGATTTCACTTGGCCTTTCCTTCCTTCCTTGACAGCGATGATTTCCTTTGACATCAATGACAATCAATTCCAACAAAATCTCCCCCTTGTCAATTGATGGCAACCTTGCATAGAAATAACCTATGAATATAGCAAGAACACCTTTCTTTGATGCTCCTCCTTTCTCTATTTCTCCCCCTTTGACATCAATGGCAAAGGAATCCATGGTTTTGTAAGTGCATTACAAGAACCTGCTCAGCTTAGTTCTCAATGTCCCACATTGCAGGCATCTGAGAATATTATTGATATTTGTGTTGGAAGAGCAAAGTCAAGAGATTAAAGAGCTCAAAGATAAGTTGATTGTTGTGTTGGAAGAACCAATGGTGATATTTGAAACTTAATAGCTGAAGTTGAATCTGGATTGAATCAACTACACAGTCTTCTTTTTGAGTTACAACAATGTTTGAACAAAGCTCGTGGTTTCGAGTCCATGTTACAAGCCACACTAAGGGATGTATTCCAGTCAGAGAATAAGATAGAACATATTACCAAGGTTAAATCATCTATGGATGTGAGATTCATATTAGAATTGAATGTGAAGGTTGTCATAACATCTACAAAAAGAGTCAATAGATACAACAAAAGTAGAGGCAATCATAAAATGATCCACAAGAGTATTATTTGAAACCTCTAGGATTACACAATATAAAAAGACTTGATGGGGAATGGTTGTTGACCAGTTCAATAATTTGGTGATTATATTCATAGTGTGGTTCAAAAGGGAGGTCTCTGAGGCTCAAAAGAAAATTAATGCGGCAGTTCAAGACTATATAATAACTTCAGCCAAAGAGGAGAAAGTATTCTAGATTTGTCAGAGTCCATTTCTTAGATAGTGCAGAGTTTCTTTGAGATCTTGATCCTGAGAGCAAAGTTTAAAATATAAACCATCATTAATATACCATAGTTTGATCAAGATTATTCTGTTTGCAAGACCTGCAATGGCAGGGAAAAGTCTGATGGTTTAAGTCTAAGTTAATCGTTTGATTTTGCTTTGGTAATAATTAACATCTGGCTTTTCAACTGTTGGGTGAGGCTGTGCCAACTTTAAAAACATATATATACAGAATTCCATTTTTGAAACAAGGTTTGGAAATTGTTATTTTTATACTTCGCTTGAGGTGACGAATGTTCCCACAGATTACTATTCATAAAATCCAGAGTTTCTGTGTTATTATGGACGTGTGTAAGTTTGTGAGTAATGGCTAATTTCAATTATATTTGGATCTCTGATTTTATACATATATGCTGTTTTGTTTGTATGATTAGTCTGGGATTTTGATTAAATCATTGGATAAATGAATGGTTGTCTAGGCTGTGCTTCTCAATATAACTGGTGTTTATCTCATTTGCACTGTGTTTTGTAGATTTGGACTTTTGCTGTTTTTGCATGATATAATTTTCTTTAATTGACTTTGAAATGGGTTCAAGGATTTATAATTTGCTTAATCAAGTTTCTGAAATCAAAACTTTCTCCTTACCCTTGCCTCTCCTTGTTTTTATCGTGCATGGTAAATTCGTAGATTGTTTAATATTGGATTTTGTGTTTGTTTTCTTGTGTGTTTTAAATTATGTCGTGTTTTTTGTAATGAACCTGATCAAGTGTCTGGCAAATTGTGTGTTGAATAATCCTGATTGTGGTTCTAAAACAAGCAAAGAATTTTTCCCTATACTGTTGTGCATCAAAATACTCATCAATACTATGAAACAATTGACAAAGGTTTGTGGTTTGTGCTTTCTGGATTCTCAAAAGTTTGTTATGCCTCATCTAAGATGTTATAAAGAAAGGGTATGGAAGTGGAGAGCTTTGAGGTGATCTGCATGTACCTCAGAATGTGCTTCGTGTGTTCTCTTGTAAGCTTAGAGTTAGAACATAACATATCTCATATACTGCATGCTGTGACAAGTTGCATTGGGGCAGTTCTAGTAAAGATGATAACACTCCTCATCAAGGATACATGTAGTTAGTTCATAAAGGGACAACCAGTGGAGAATGAAGATGAATTGGAGACTGACCTTCTACATCTTGGTCTATATCAATTGCCTTTTGTCTCATGTCACACTTAAATAGATAGGTTGGCCAACTGTATTTTACTGTGAACACCCTAACAGAAGACTCCAGTCATTTGTTGCAAAGATTTTCATATGCCAAACTCCTTAAGCAGCAAACATATAATTGGAAGAACAGGTCTACTTCATAATTTTGACTTAAAATAGGATATTCTAAGGTTAAAGTTCATTGTCATTCGCCAGCTCCTGGGCTTGTATGGAATATGTTACTAAGTCCAATTTAGTGGAATGTCTAGGTGAATCATAGCAACCATATTGTTCATAGATGGGAACACATCTTGATCAAGCTGCATCCCATATTTGAAATAGCATTTAGGAATTAATTCAAATTTAACAATTTACAACCTAATTTTATCAGCAATTTCACACTTGGTCAAATCCAGTTTCTGACTTAAATTTTGATGTTACATCTAAATGCAATCTGGGTAAGAGTACTGAGATAGGAATTTTTCGTGACAAATGTAGTAGTGTGCTGATTTTTTGTGCTGCAATCATGGCAAAATAACCAACAAACTAGCAGAGACTGAGGCTGCTGTGAATGGTTTCAAATTAGAATTTTGTCTAGGTGTACAAAATTTGTTTGTTGAATGACATTCATCATTATAATTGATACCATGTGTCATCATTCCTCCAATCGTTGGCTGCTTAAATCAATAGGTTAGAGATTCAAAATCTTTGCTTTGAGAGTGGTTAGTTCAGTGTATTGCTTTGCTAGTTGATTCTGGATCTGACTTTGTATCATTTTTGATTTCCTTTATTGGCTATTTCACGATACTTTGGATTTCCCTTACTTGTTAACAGTTGAGACACGGCTCTTTATTACAATAGTTCAAAATTATTTTCATAAGGTGGAATGTGAAACCCCAAATCGATTGCCTTCTTTTCTTATCTGTTATACAATTTATTGTGTCAATCCTAATGAAATATTCATCTGCTTCTATTTCTATGTTGTAGGTTTCCTTTGGAACAAGATGCAGCAGGGTTTAGGCTCCAATAAATGTACACTGGGGGTATCATCTTCAGTTCCAATACAAATTCAGGCTCCTCTTCAAATAGGAAGACCAGCTCAAGAGCTTTTACTGTCAACTGCGGATCAGTATGGAAGCAGTCAACCTCAATCAGGAGGTGGTGATAAGTTTTGTTT